>WBMZ01011092.1:0-188809 GCA_013400975.1 Atrichornis clamosus | reverse complement strand
GGGGGGGGGGCCGGGGCAGGCGGCGGGGGGACCCGCGGGGGCGCCGCGGGAGCCCGATGCGCGCTGGCGGGAGAAGGGCGAAGCGGAGGCGGAGCGGCAGCGCACCCGGGAGCGGCTGGAGGCCACGCTGGCCGGGCTGGGCGAGCTGGAGTACCTGCGGCAGCGGCAGGAGCTGTTGGTGAAGAGCCTCCTCCTGCGGCGGCCGGCGGGCGCGGGGCTCGGGGCGCAGGGCGGCCGCGGGGAGACGCCGGGAGAGGGGCCGCCGGCGCGCAGCCTGGAGGAGAAGTTCCTGGAGGAGAACATCCTTCTCCTGCGGAGGCAGCTGGTGAGCGGGGGCGGGAGGCGCCGCGGGATGCGAGTGGCGAGCGCCGGGGGATGCGAGCGGCGAGCGCCGAGGGATGCGGGCGAGGAGCGCCGGGGAATGCGCGCCCATTCGGTCGCCGGGTGTCGATGTGGCCCGAGGGTCTTGCCCGCGGAGGGGCGAAAAAGGAGCTGGGAACCCCAAGGGGAGCGCCCCCGCCCCGCTGTCACCCCGGCACGGCGCGCAGGTGAGGCGGCGCGCCCGTGTCAGCTCCGTGGTGGACGGGTCTTGCCGGCGTTTTGCTGGTGGCCGCACAGTTCCCTTCGGTTCCCGGAGCCAGGCCGGCGGTCCCACTTCCATTCATGGCAAGAGAGGCGCCGCCGTTGCCATGAATGGAAGTTGGGAGCCAGCTCCCGAGTCCCAGCCCCGAGAGGAGGCATCGAGCGCTCGGACACCGGCAGGATCGGGCCCGCACGGAAGGGATGCTTTTGTTGAAGGACGGGCTTTGGAGCCGGTGTGGGAAGAGATGGAGGGCGGCATGAAGCGGCAGATCATTTTTCAATGAAAATAGCATACAGCTGCGCCTGGTGCTCTTTGTGCGTGGCTCAGCATTTGCTTTCACCCAGGGAGAAGTTGGATTGCGTGATTTATTTCTCTGATTATTTTCTTTTCCCCACCCCTGTTTTTCCTCCTTTTTTTTTTTTTTGTTAGCCTTTTCGTTTAGTTAAGTTAGGGTTTCTTCCCTCTTTAAAAGATAAAAATTAATGATTTTTCTGATGAGGAGGGGCTGGCTGCCGGCCGAGAGCCGTAGTGAAGGACCAGGGAATCATTACTCAAAAGAAAAAAAAAAACCAGACCAGAAAAAGCCGGGGATTTGTGGTAGCACTTTAATTTGTGCACTTGACATTGCAGATTGGAACCAGATGCGGTGCTGGCTGGGGGAGGGGGCGCTGGTGGCAGTAGGTGGCGCAGCGAAGTCATCCCTTGAACCCAGCACCTCCGCCAGCCTGGCTGCCAGCCAGCCCCGGCTCCCGCAGGAATGGGGGCAAGACTTGGGATCGCCCCTTTGGTTCTCCAAAGGATGGTCTTAAAAGCCAGCACATCTTCAACCAGCCTTGCCAATGCTTTCAGCGTTTGCTGTCCCTTTGCCCAAGGCCAGGCTGGATGGGGCTCTGAGCAACCTGGTCTAGTGGAAGGTGTCCCTGCCCACGGCAAGGAGGTTGGAACGGGATGGTCTTTAAAGTCCCTTCCAACACAAACCATTCTGTGATTCTGTGACTCGCCCACTCCATGGAAAAGATCGTCCTGGATTTAATGGGTTTAGAACTAGTCCAGCTGTGAGAGCATCAAAACCCATTGCAGTGAATGTATCAGAGCACCCCTGGGTGCCGATCAAATGATGCACTCAAGGAAACAAAAGTAGATGAACCTTCCTGCTGCCTCCTCCACTTTCCCCAAAGCCAGAGCAATTAAAGGGTATGAAGCTGAACAGATGATGGATAAGCAACATTATAATACACAGGGGGAAACTGATTGCGTTGACCGTGGGTTAATGAGTGCCTTGCAAAATCATTTCTTATTGCTTATTTTATGCCATCAAATTACCTTCATAAATAGCCTTAAAATTCATCTCGCAGCAATTTCATGCAATTACAATGGGAGAAGAGGAAGAATTGCTCTTCCTTCCTGCTGCACTGCAAAACTAATAAAAGGGCTATGATCCCAGCCCTGGGAATCTTGCTCTCTGTATGGTTGACTATAAGCTCATAATGTGCAGCAGAACAAGGCGGTCCCCACACTACAGGCACTTGCTGGCAGGGCTGTTTGGTCCCATTGTGTGAGCAGATGTGGTCTTTGACTGACACCACTGTGGTGCTGAACGTGCCCTGTTAGGCTGGCACGGCTGTCCTTGCCTGTTCCACGTGCACAGGTCTGGTTTGACCTTGTCGCACAATCCAGCTTTGTTCTTACAGCTGTGGTCAGCACAACGTGTTGGCCTTTCTGGATTGTGGAACATGCTCCTCGTGCAGAACTGGCTGGAACAGGCTGGGATGAAGTGCCTGCATAATCCTTCGCTTAAGTATTTATCCAAAGCATCCATCTAAAATTTCAGGGCTTTGTTATAAAAGAATAGTGCGAAGGTATTTCACAAGGCTTAGATAGAGAAGTCTTTTGATCTTTGGGACCCCTTCATACCTGCCCCACAGAAGGAGCTGATGTTCTTTGTCCTGTTCTTCTCCAGAACTGCTTGAGGAGGAGGGATGCCGGGTTATTAAATCAGTTGCAAGAGCTGGATAAGCAAATAAGTGATCTCCGCCTGGACGTGGAAAAAACAACAGATGAACACCTGGAGACAGACAGTCGTCCAAGTTCAGGTGAGAGAGAGCTCAGCAAAATGTAACCTCCCTTGGTACCTGGAATTAAACTGGCTCGGTTTTAGTGTTGTAGTTTTCAGTACTACAACAGTGAATGTCTACAGCTCGCTCACACTCTGATAATTAATTCCTACTAACAGAGTTCACCTACCACTGAAAAGGCTGCTGTTTGTAGACAACATATTCCAAGGAGCATTTCATGCTTAATTAGATTTTTAGTGTTTGGGGCATTTTTTTTCAAGGCCACTCTCAAATTAGTTCAAAAAGTTTTAATTGTCCTGTATATTAGGAAGGAGACTGCAGGAAAAAGGGTGAAAAGAAGCACCACCATCAGGAGGAAGACATCAAAAGTGATCATACAGCTAGAAAAGAACATGCAATCAAACAATTTCATCTCCCATGTATTGAATTTCATCTTAGTCAAACTGTGCTGAAGCCAGTAAGTGGTATTTAACTATGGGGAGCCTTTCCTAGAGGCCTCTAGACTTGTTCTGAAGACAATAAAAAGTGGAGAATCCACCAACTTGCAGTTGTTAAAGCCACTGCTAATTTCTAATCTGAATCTGACTTGTTCCAGCACTGATTTTTTTATATCCTTTTCTCCCCTAAAGAAAGGTCTTTTCTAATACTCAGCTTTTCCTCCTCTTGGAGGTGCTATACAGTATAATTCCTGGCTTTTATTTGATGAGCTAAACAGGTCAAGTTCTTGAAGTCATTCATTTTAAGGCATTTTTCCAAGCTCCTAAATAGCTTGATGGCCTCTTTCCAGCTTTTTGGCTTTGTTTTAAGCGTGCTGGATTCAAGGACTGGGCTCACCGTTCCAGGGTTTCTTACCAGTGCCGTGTAGACTGCTGAAGTCATTTCCCTGCTGCTATTCATTAGTCTCTTTGTACATCCAACAATCTCATTAGCTTTTTTGCCATATCATTAAGCTTGATTGAGCTGCTTTTCCATGCTGACTAAGCCCTTTCCAGGATTATTGTTTTCCAGGATGCATCCCCATTCTGTAGCCATGCTCTGCATTCCTTATTCCTAAATGAACAATTTAAATTTTGGTTGTGGGATGTCACTTTTTCTTGGATAGTCCCAATTTACTAGTAAATTAAATTTGATGTGTCTGCACATTATTTACTATTTTTCTTCTTTCCTGTTGTCCACATGTTTCTCTCCAGAACTTTGAGGAAAATAATGGATAGCATGGGACCTGGCACTTTTGTAGTCAAGTGATAGTTGAAAAGTCTGAGAGTATAATACACTATTAAATGAGTGGGCTGTCAAATACAGCCTGGGTCCTTGTTGCTAAAATCTGAAAATCCCCCTAAGGGTTAAAACCCTTGTAAAGTTTAAAAAAAACCCCCCCGTATGCTAAGATAAGTTCTGCTGTTTTACTTTTAAGTGCTTTACTTTTAAACAAAATCCT
Source organism: Atrichornis clamosus (assembly GCA_013400975.1). NCBI lineage: Eukaryota > Metazoa > Chordata > Aves > Passeriformes > Menuridae > Atrichornis > Atrichornis clamosus. The sequence goes on along the minus strand of WBMZ01011092.1, from coordinate 184,713 downwards.
TCATGTCAATAAGGATATTACTAAACTGTGGACTGTTTTTGGGGTGACTGAATGAAATCCCATAACTGTTTGCATTAGAGTGAGCCAACTCAAACACTAGCTTGACTGCCTTTCTAGGGACACAAATAGTAACTCTGTGTAGACATAACTAATGTAAATCCAAACTCTTATTTTTATAGGGTTTTATGAGCTGAGTGATGGAGCTTCTGGATCGCTTTCCAATTCATCTAACTCTGTCTTCAGTGAGTGTTTATCCAGTTGCCATTCTAGCACTTGCTTTTGCAGCCCTTTGGAGGCAACACTGAATATCTCAGATGGACGCCCTAAATCTGCAGGTATAGTAAAAGCAGGTCGAATGCATCATACTCCAGGAGGTGGCTTTGGCTTTGGAAATACTGCCTCAGGAGTGCCTGGGTTGGATTAACCCTCCTTCCTTTCATGTGACATATTACATACACTCTGAAAAGATTCCAGTGCCTCTCATGTACGTGGGTTGTGAGGCAGGACTTTTGCCCTCCACTGGTCCAGCCTCACTTGTGAATATGTCACTCTAAACACATGCAACTGGCATGTGAAGAGATGACAGCTGCTCTACCCAGCAGAGGGCAGTGGTACCTGTACACAGAAACACATCAGTCAGCTGATTTCTCGTGGTTTTCTTTAGAAAAACATTTTTAGTAAATAGCAATAATTAACGATAGCTCTTGGCCGCGTCCTCATTAAAGTCACAGGGTAGGGAGCTACCTACAGGTTTTAGGGAGTCAGGGCATGTGGCAGTCTGTTTTTAGCAGTCATTTTGTCAATGCTGGTGGTCCTCAAGCCCCAGGTGACCATGGTGAGGTGTGTCCTGCCTTTATATAGTATAGACACATAGACATCATGAACAGGGCAGGTATGTTTTGTCTCTTTGTCAGAGAGAGAGCTGTGGCCTTTCCTTGGACTCTGGGCTGAGGATCCAGGCCTTGACGTGTGGGATGTTCAATAGGAGGGCCTCCTCTGTTGCCCAGAAAGGACACTTCAATTGGGCTGTTGTGATCAAGTGTTACTGGCTGCAGACATGTCTGCATAGTCTTATAGCTCATTCTGGGTTGTGGAGGATGATTCCAACCCCAGTATTTCCAATTTGCATTCTGCTCCTTAAGGTTAACTTACAGTGATTTGTTGTGAATCGAAGACAGAATAATTCATGCTCTTCTATTTCTGAACTGGGAAAACGCAGCCTGGGATACATTCATTCTGCGATGCTGACAAGTCCTCTAAGTTATCCTGTGAGCAGTTTGAGGTAATTTAATGCTCCCTATTGTAAGGTATATGTGATCTTCATGGGCCATACATTAAAAAAAAAAAACACACAAGGAATTTCAGCTGATTGCATTGCTGGTTTTTTCAGTATACACCACGAAAACCTAAACCTCTCATTATTCATATGGTCTTGCTTTCAAGGATGAAATTTCACAAACTGGCAAGTTTCAAAAATGTCTTTTTGTCAACATTTCCTGGAGCTGACATAGAATTTAGGAAATGTGGGAAGCTGTGAGGTGATCTGGAGGAAGTTTATGCTCTTAACTTCCCTGTTCTTCCTCTCCTGCTCGCACAGAAACATCATCTCTATCAACTAATTTCATCAATGCCTGTGAGACCTCTTTGAAATAAGCCTTAGATAAGTGATGTGTACTGAGCATTCAAACTGGAGTACCCTGGCTGAAGTTTCCAGCCCAAGGGTAGAAAACAGGACTGGCAGAGATCTGAAAGGATCATTTAGATTGTACCCCTACCCAAGAAGACAAGGGCAACTTAAGCTTAAGAAAATAATAATAATCTTAGGTGCTTAGGTGGAAGCCCTGCTCTTAAGGTCGCTTACCTCCCTACTAAGTGCCTTAGCCATTAAATCTGACTCATGCATCTTGAAATGCACTGGATTTCTCTTGCAGAAGTCTCTTTGCAGAGCCAAGGCTAGGATGTCAGCTGGATTGACCTGCACTCCTTGTACTTGTGTGAAAAGATGAGCCTGTGTCCCATTCTTTAACCCTTTTTCACTCAAAAGGAGCATCTGTTATTATTATTGGCATTGTTACAAATATTATGATAATAATAGTAGTGACAATAATAAAAACAATAATAAAATTAAATCTCAATTTTTTTTTCCCCTGTCCCAAGATATGCTTGAAAGAATCTGGAAGTGAAACTTGTCAGTAAGCTACAAGAATTAATTGTTCTCTCGTTTGCTTTTTTATGTTTCTCTCTGGATTTAGAAAAGTAAAATATAAAATTCATATGTACTGAGGCCTGCAGAGAGTTTCACAGGTGATTGTGTAACATATAAGAGACTCTTGCAGACTTCTGGGTGACTTGAAAGGAAGATAGGAAGCTCTTAACAACCTGGGAACAGGTTTGAAACCAATGTAAATGTTCTCATTAGGGCTGTGATTCTTACTGTTTTAACCATGTGGTCAGAGTAGGGTAAATCCCACATAGATTCGGTTACAAAGAGACCCACAGAAGAATAGTGCTGCTTTTTATATTGCTTGAACAGCATCCCTGGTTGCAAAATTGCTGCTGCTGTAGTTAAGGATTGCATCGTGTGCATAGATGGACCGGCGTCCTTGGCAGCACATGAAAAACGTAGCACAGCTGTCCCTGGCAGGCTCTAAACTCTTCTAAAATGCCTTTCAGATCTCATAGGCTGGATGGACTATAATAAGGAAGGCCAGCATGAGGACCAGACCGCAGGCTCTGTCTGTCGCTCTTTGTCCACACCGCACTCAAACTCCCTCGATGTCATTGCAGATGTACATCCCAAGTACCAGTGCGATCTGGTGTCTAAAAACGGGAACGACATCTACCGCTACCCCAGCCCGCTCCACGCCGTGGCTGTGCAGAGCCCCATGTTCCTCCTCCCCGTGACTGAGAACCCCCAGCGAGAAGAGGAGAGGCTCGGTTGCGATATCAGCGATGTTTGCACCCCATCCGAAACGGACTCGGGACAATCCGCCAACACCTTTCCCCCGCCGAGCTCCTGGCCCGCGCCGTGCCCGTCCACCAGCAAGAGGATAGACAGCTACATCTTAAGCCTGGTTCAGAAAAAGACTCACGCGGTAAGGACTAACAAACCCAGGACGAGTCTCAACGCTGATCCCACCAAAGGCATCTTGAGGCACGGGAGCATGTGCGTCCGGCAGCCGGCAGCGATGGTGGCCCACGGCAACGTGGTGAACCTGAAGAGCTCCAAGCAGGTGTGCTTGCCTCCTGGTGGGACCCCCGCTCCGGAGCACACGGCACCCTCCCCCTTAAAGCAGAGGCCAAGGGAGCCGGCTGGCGAGCAGCTGGAGAGTAGGAAGGCACCTTTGCCAGCAGCTTTCCCACCCAGCACCACAACAGAACCACAGAGCAAGCACCTGCCCCGGGGTGTCAAACCGGCACCGCTGGAGCTCGGCCGCAATGCTGCGGCCACAGCAGGGGATGTCCCCAAGGAGAATGGCCAGCTGTTTGCTGCATCTCCCAAAGAGAGCCCAGGGAAGCCAGTGGTGCTGCAGCCAGAGAGCAGGGTCAGCCAGCCTCCCAAAAAGATCCTGTTGAAGAGCAGCCTGCAGGCAGCTCGCTCCTCGTCACCGGCTGTCGAGGAGAGGCCTGCGCTGGACTTCAAAAGTGAGGGCTCTTCCTCACAGAGCCTGGACGATGGGCTGCTGGTGAACGCCCAGTACATACCGGCCCAGCAGCAGAGCATGAAGCTTCACAAAGGTACCCGAAACGTCAAGATTTTGAAAAGCTCTGCGTTGAAACACAGGTCCCACCTTGCCAACGGGCTGGAAAACAGCTCGCAGACCTTGCGGGAGAAAGCCAAACTGGTTGGCAAGAAGTGCCGCTTTCCCGAGGAACTGGATACAAATAAGAAGCTGAAAAAGCCCTCATCACGGGGGAAGAGAGGCAGCGGTTTGCCGCTGGAGCCGGGCCTCCCGGGCCGGCAGGCCGGCCTGCACAGATCCGCCCTCCGCTCCCACGGGCACGGCCGGGAGGTTGTGGTGGCCAAGCCGAAGCACAAGCGTGCCGACTACCGCCGCTGGAAGTCCTCGGCGGAGATCTCCTACGAGGAGGCCCTGCGGAGGGCGAGAAGGAACCGGCGGGAGGGTGTGGGGGTCTACTCACAGGTGCCCCTGCCCTACGTCAGCCCTTACGCCTATGTGGCCAGCGACTCGGAGTACTCGGCTGAGTGCGAGTCCTTGTTCCACTCCACCGTGGTGGACACGAGCGAGGACGAGCAGAGCAACTACACCACGAACTGCTTTGGAGACAGCGAGTCAAGCCTGAGTGAGGTGGAGTTCGTAGGGGAGAGCACGACCACCAGCGACTCTGATGAGAGCGGGGGCCTGATTTGGTCCCAGTTTGTCCAGACACTCCCCATCCAAACAGTCACGGCACCGGAGCTGCATGAAAATGCAGCAAAGGCCTTTGTCAAAATCAAAGCCTCCCATAACCTCAAGAAGAAGATCCTCCGCTTTCGGTCAGGCTCCCTGAAGCTCATGACGACTGTCTAGTGAGGTGACTTGGTGGAACGTATCTGCTTCTGCTTTCGGAAGCAAGGTGCTTTTTTTTTGTACATATTTCCACAGATTTTTTTTTTTTTTTATACAAATATTTAAAACTTAAGGTAAATTATGTCACTTGTCTTCAGAACTTGGGTGGATACTAGTGCCTTTTACGTGGAAATAAAAGACCGTTATACTTGTTTAAAAAAGAAAAAAAAACAACAACATAACACTGCCGTTTCAGTGGTCAACAGCCTCCAGCGCGTGGTGTCAGAAGGCTTTGAAAAAAGGCTAATGTTTCTGGGAATGGATCTTCCTTGCCTAGTTTTTCCAGTTCTGGGTCTTATACAGGATATCGACAGCTTAAGGTCATAAGATTTTAGGGAATAAAGGGGAGGGAGTGAGGGTGGTTCTTCATGTTTTTGCTTGTCTCTTTCTGCTGCTGCTGTTGCCACATCTTGAACTCTCTCCTTCTGGTGCTCTGGTCTGTTTTTTTCTCTTTTCTTGTTGATTCTCTTCTTGAAACTCACTCCTGTGCTCCCCCAGCCTTCCCCCACCAGGAAAGGGCTGCTGTTCAATCTATCTCCGAGGTTAAGTTGCCTTCCCTGGAGTGCTCTCTGCTCCGATGTCCTGGGAGTCCTGCTGCGGACGGCGGTGGTGTCCAGAGTAAATTGCTGGAGCAGCTGACCAAGGCTTAGCAACTTCATTATATTGTGTAAAACTGCTTTGGAAAAAGAAAAAAAAAACCCCATATGCATGTCACGTGCATGAGTATCAGTAGTTTTAATATTCCTGTTGATGTCCAATTTGCTGTACATCATCAATGGCTGTTTTTATATATATATATCATTGTGTAAATTAATATAACACATCATATGCTGTAATAAACAGTCTGTTTTAATACTTTTTAAAGTTTGTTACATTGGTGCAGACCCAGCCAATGCTTTTATATTGGTGTTGTCACCACTTAGATGTCTCTGATGTGACCTGCATTTAGCCATGCAGGAAACAGGGCGAGTTTAAAATGTTACTGTGGATGTGACTTGTGCTTTGAGGGAATTAGCTTGTCATGACTCCTCTTATTCTTCCCATAACTTGCATTTTTCTAAGGGCAGGGTGGGATTTAGGAGCTCAGAGGCATCCTCAGGTTGTTGCAGATGGGCAGCTCACATTGCAGAGCAGATGGAAGTGTAATATTAATCCTCCTCTCTGTCTGGGTGCTTGCAGACTTTGGTTGGTACAACACAGGGGCAGATGGTTGGTTTCTGTAACCAAATCGATCCGTGTAACACAACAGGTGTGCCCCTGGAATGCCCAGGAAATGAATCCCCAAGAGCTGTGTGCTCTGGGAGCTGGTAGAGGAGAGCACAGGCTGCCTGTCCCTGGTGCCCTCTGTAGCTTTGGCAGCCAACTCTGGCACAGCCCTGGCAAGGCCATGGAAGGAGGTGACAACTGAGTCACCCACTGGTCTCTGTCTCGGCTTCTTCCCATAGGACTGGAGCTGAGTCTGGCAGCCAGGGAGAAAGGAGCCCTCATAGGCAGCACTGCTTCCCTTCACAGCAAAAGCTTTGAAGCTGCCTGGTGGGAAGGTGGAAGTTCTGGGCAGCTTGAGCTGGTTTTTGCAGGTTCATCTTCTTTGGTGTCCATGAAGTGGTGGACAAACAACTGGTGTGGGTGCTGTGGCTGGTGTGGATTTCAGGGATATGTGTGCAGCCTGTCTGTTCCACAGCAAGGTCTGCTGAGCAGAGCCTGCCTTGTGGTTCCTCTGTGTCCTTCCTGCTGTCACCCACCTGAAAGGCAAAGCAGTTTTTTCTCAGGTTTCCTTGCATTGCAAATGTAGGAAGGAGAGATCCACCCAGAATTAAACATTTCTGGGAGCAGCTTCTGAGACAATGGGAAGACTTTTCCTAAGAGGCAGATTTTATTTTTTAATCTCCAGTGTAGTAAAATCCATACTTATAAAATGTCTCATATTATTTTTTCTTTTTCTTTTTTTTTTTTCCAAAGAGCGGAAAATCATTTTCTGTCAGGGTTTTGCAGTACATGACAAAGCTGTGGATTCAGTGACCCAGAAAGTCCTTGCATTTCCACCTCCCATGAAACAGCAAAAGCTGTAACTCCCCTATCTGCTCATAACTCTCCTATTGCTTTACACATGGAAGGGCAGCTTGTATATATATATATAGATAGATAGATAGATAGATAGATACACACACATGTATTTATGTATGAAAAATTTATATATTGGTTTAGAATAATTTATCCAGAAATTACTGGACAATGGCTGCCACCTCGGGGGGGGAGAGAAATAGTGTTTATTGTTATATATGGCATTACTAAGGCTAAGCAGCAGCTTAAAGCGTTACCATTAATAACTGATGGGTGTTATATCAAAGGGAATGTCTTGTGGAAGCTAGTAGTTTCTTTCCTAGAATATCTCTTAATCATGCCACATAATCTCTCTTTGAGCGAGAAAAACATGTGCAAATCCCTGTAAATCTTCTCAAAGGTGTAGCAGAGCAGCAGAGAGGATCTTCTGGCGTGCACTCTGGCTGTAAAGGAGCTGCTGGTGAAAAGACAAAGCAACCAGTGGAATTGGGATGATGAGTTTCTAATTGCAGTGCTATAGCAGATTGCCTTGTACCGGGTGAGGGAGGCTGGTTTTCAAAAGTGAGCTGCTGAATGGTTTCTTTTCAAATAATTGAGTAAAAAAAAAAAAAAACTACCTAAATATCACTAAGACTGTATCAGCTGCAGCCACTGTATTCTGCAGTTCTCTTGCTGAATAGATTAATACCAGACTTGGAAATGGGCTGATGGTATCTCCCTCTTAATTGCATCTGAGTCTTTTCAGTCTGGGGAAGGAATTCTCCTTTCCTTACATGATTTAGGTAAGCATCCAGAATCCTTTAAACAGGCTTAGTTTTTCCTATCGACACCCAAGCCCCTCCTTTTTTTTTTAATTTTTTTTTATTTTAATAACAGTTCTTAACAGTGCTGGAAAAGTACTTGATATGGTCCCAATACACAACACACATACTCGTCTCTGGTTCTGATTTAGGGAACACATCTGAGTTAGTAAGTTTTTGCAACGTTAGGTTGAAAAACATCTGCTGATCTTGGAGGCCAGTTGAATATCTGGCACTTCTTTAAGCTACCTGGCTTTCCAGCTTCACAGCCTGGAGTCTTTGCCAGTGTATTTTTCATTATGTTCACTTTTTAATTATCCCCATTGTTTATGGTTATCTTTGGAAGTCTGAAGCGGGAACATTTCATTGCACTGGGACCTGTTTCAAGGGTCGGGTAGGTGGTAGCACGGAGGTTTGGGATTAAGTATCCCTATGTTCCATATGTGACTGAGTGCAGGAAAGTAGAGAGGCGTAAAGGAACATGAGCAGACCCCTTTAAGTTGGATTTCTTGTGATTCAGGTAATACAGTGTTTCTGCACACCGCTGGAATACCATCGCTCCCACTGCGGGAAGCGGCATCATGCACTCTGAGGGGATGAGTGTGTCACTGGGCTGTCTGCCTTCCAGCAGGCTTATTGGGTCTGTCCTCTGCTCCCTAACCCCAGCCACCAGCTGTGGGTCAGCAAAGGAAGAACCAAGCTGTGTCTGGCGTGTGTGGGGTCAGGGAGAGGCCCTGGCGTCGTGCCCAGACGTCCCAACTGTGTGGGGCCCCTGCCGTGGACCTCCTGCTTGCTGTGAGAAATCCAATGTGCCTGTGGAGCAAGGGCTCGGACAGCTGGGCTGAGGGAAAGGGGGAATGGGGAGTCCTGTAAATAGAGTGGTCTGATCCTGATTCATCTGTATTTATGGGAGAGGCTGGAAGAGGTGTTTCAGCCTAGCTCAGTAAGTTGGGCTGGACTAAACAGAGTCCTCCAAGGGACTCTGCCTCATTTCCTCCAGAACTCTAAATGATCAAAGCCACTATCAGCATTGCCAGTTGCTGAGGTGCTTAGACCATCTGATCGAGTCCTGCAGGAACTGGGAGTGAGTGATAAGCTTCCATCCTCAGGTCTGGTTTCGGCCTTCCACAGCACAGCCTCTGTTTGTAGAGTCTGTAGATCCCAGCCCTCTGCGTCTTTCCCTGTTCTGGGACTTCAGCAGGAATCTCTCCATCCCTTACAACTTTTTTAGTTTTCTTGTGGCTTGGGGTTCATGCCAACTAAGGTCTGAAATCAGATTCTCCACAATAGTCCTGTGCCTTCAGTAATCCCAAATCTATTCTGTTGGCTCAGAGGAAGGTCAGGCACTCTTCGGGTGGCAGCCAAAAAGCCATTCCTGAGGGACCTGCAGCCCTTCCTGTCACAAAGGGCAGCAAAGGCTTTGATGAGCTGTAGTGACCACTTGGCAGATGCCTCACCATGCTGGGCACGGCTTTCCCCCAGCATGTGATTTTTCTCACAGGAGGGAACAAGGACATGAACATTTTTGAGGAAGCAGAAACAGCTACATACATTTTTAATAGCTAACTTCAGCGGCTAGTAGGGACCTTTGGAGTAGCCAACAAAAATAAATATGACTGCTAGTACAAAAAATCTGAACCATTCTCAACATTATAGATGGAGAACTGTGGTGAGAAACAATTGGTGCTGGAGCATGTCCAGGGAAGGGCAATGGACTGGATGAAAGGACTAGAGCAGAAGTCTTATGAGAAGTGTCTGAGGGGGCTGGGGGTCTCAGCCAGGAGCAAAGGAGGCTCAGGGGACCTTCTCACCCTCTATAACTCTCTGACAGGAGGGTGCAGCCAGGTGGGGGTCAGGCTCTGCTCCCAGGGAACAAGGGACAGGACAAGAGGAATTGGCCTCAAGTTGCGCCAGAGGAGGTTTAGGTTGGATATTAGGAGAAAATTTTTCACTGAAAGGGTGTTCAGGCATCGGGACTGGCTGCCCAGGGCAGTGGTGGAGTCACCAGCCCTGGAAGAGTTCAAAAAATGTGGCTCTTGGGGACTTGGTTAGTGGTGAACACAATAGTGCTTGGGTTAACAGTTGGACTTGATTTTAGAGGCCTTTTCCACCCTTAACTATTCTGTGAGTCTACGAGTTGCTTTGGGGTTTAAAAATTCTCACAGTGCTGGAATGAGGGGAGGTGTGTGAAAACCAGGGGGATCCATTTAAAAGGGATACTAGAAAGTGCAGGGAATTTGCTTCCACAGGAAACAGATGTGATATCAGCAAGTTCAAAGGGAAAGAGAAGGTAGGGAGGGATGTGCTCTACCACCCCCAGACAATGATTGTGGATGCCAGGAAGAGTGTGAAGTGACTGCACTGCAGACAGTGGCCAGGCCTGTGTGCTCCCCCTCAAGGCTGTCTATTCCTGCAACTGCTGAAGCACCATTAGCTGGAGGAGATGCACCATCCTGCTGACCCAGCAGACCAGTTCCCATGGCCTTGAAGCAACCGATGGGAGTTGTCTATGCAATTGAATTTCCTCGCTCTTCATTAGTCTTTTTCCACCCCAATGAGTGCTGAAGGCGAGCTGTGCAATGCTTTGTGAAGAAGTTCACTTTCCACGCCTGGCTGATGGTGACATGCCTCTATTCAGGCTATGGGCGTGTGTTTCTGGTCACTCTTGTCCTGTAGCCACCCTTTCACACAGGCAGTCTGTGCTGAAGTCCTGTTTTGGTGAACATCGTTCCTTGCACCACAAGCACTGTTGCAGACACAGTCCATGTATGTTCCTCATGACTTCAGTCCATATATTAGTCTACCTTGGGAATCACATTTGGGCAGCAGTTTTACACCCTGCAGTTGCTTATGAACTGTAGGAAAAGCTGGTGAGCTCCAAACCAAATGAACCATCCTAGAGAAAGAGTGCCTCCACTGCTCCTTGCCTTGGGAATCTGCAGTCCTTGGAGAGTTTTTCTCTGCACCTGACTGTGTCTCCATTTGTGCCTTGGTTTGGAGAAACAGAACAGTCTGGAAGTGAGTCCCATGGTCATCTCCACTTGACCAGTGCTGGCTGGGACAGCAGAGCAGTTTTGGTGCACTCTAGGGAGAAGCCTTGAGAACACTGACCCAGGCAGTCCATGCCGGGGGCACGGCCAGTGTGCTTCCTCCTGAGCAGGGATATGGGGATCTGACCCAGTGATGGTGCCTGGAATAGCTTCCAGTCAAAAAATATGGGCAAATTTGGTCCACATGACATTGGGGACCACACTAAGTCTAGGCTGAAGTAAACACTTGAACTTTGCATATTGTATTTGTATGGACCTCATTTTGTGGGGGCTTTGGTTTGGATCTTCTCCTTTCATGCTGTATGACTTGTTAATGTAAACAGAGCCTCTCTCTCTCTATTAATGGCCTTTGTTTCCATGCTGTATTCCTTTAAGATCAATAAAGTGTATTAACATTAACAACTTGATTTCGCTGAGCCAAGCTCTGAAAATCTGGCTTTTGTTCTTTTAAAAGGAGTTGTAAGTCCTGGGAACTAAGATTTCCTTGAAAATACTAAAGGAAAATGTGCATGATTTGGACTCTGACCTCATGATGGGGTTCATGCCATCAGGCTTTGTAAGTAAATTGTTTTATCCCCCCATAAAAAGGTCGAATCTTATGTGGTCAAGGGCAGGAAGCTGGAAAAATTTGCACCCTGTTGAAAAATATGTTCCCTGTGTCTCCTTGTGAGCTTTGTGCCTTCAGAAATGAGATTTTCATGAAGAGGGGAGGTATGAAGTACAGGTAGGAGAAGGATCTAATCAATCTTAATCTCTGAAGTGCTCATGCAGTAAGTGTTTGAGCATGTGATTAAGCCCATTCTTACTCAGCGAAGCATTTCAGGGCACGCTTTGGGGTGAATTGAGCACATGCTCAGGAATGCTGGTGGATCAAGGTCTCTAAGCTTTGCAAGTGTCCCATGCCTGTGTGTCCAAGCTGTCCCAGTGACTTCTTTTGGCTAACGTTGGAAGGAACTCCCTGCTCTTCCTTAAAAGCCAGACTCTATATGGTGAAACTTGATGCAAACTGTTAAGCTGAATTAGAGACAAGCAGTGCCTTGAGTCCTCAATTTAAGCAGTAATAGCAAGGAGCGCTCTTAGAGGAAGAAATGCATTTGTTATTTGTTGCATTTGAGGACACTGAGCTAAAACCACTTTAGGTATATAAGAGTGAATATGCTTTGTGCTCTGTGTCAGTAGCAGGAGTTTGTGCAAACCCTGGGAACGGCACTTGGGAAGAGATAGAATGACCCTTTCATTATTCATTCCCTTCCCTTCCCTTGGAAGCCCAGGTAGAGCTGGGAAAATGAGGCAGGAAGGGAGAGCCAGGCACAAATACCAAATGTGTAGGGCCTGGAGCACCACTCATTCATCTGCCTGGCTAATCTAACTTGAATCCCAGTTTCAGGCAGTGAGATTAGCAAAGCAGCAGGATCTCTGGGCTGCCCAGAGCCGGAGAACACAGCTAGAAAGTAGAGAGGGTAACTTTGCCTGGCTTCAAAGGAAGGCTGCAGTTTGCCTGAGCAAGCAGTAGAGGCAAGGGAATTGTTAAAGAATCGTCTTGTCTTCCCAGACACATTATTTACAGTGGGTTGGTTTACTTTTGGAAGGGCCCTCTGTAAAATGAGACGTTCCCAGCGTTTCTGCAGGTTAGACCTGTATCACCTTACAGTTTTCTTTCCTGGAGTCTTGATTGACACGATTTCCTGAAGTTGCTCTTCTCTCAGGAAGGCGAACTCAGGAAAGAGTAGGTGTGTGCTAAAATCCAGAGTCTTAGAAAGCAGAATCATGGTGATGGTCCTTTCACTCTAGACAAAAGGTCACTCCTCAGTGCTGCATCATGCTCTGTATCTCCCAGTACAGGGCAAGGGCTGGGAAAGGAGTGGGAGAGGAAGTCTATCAGATTTGATAAGAAAGAGGTCTGTAAATCCTGTTGGAGCAGCTTGCAGAGGCCATGGCAGGAGCCACAGGAGCAGGGCTCGGCTGTGCCGGGGGAGCAGCCATCCCACTTGCTGGGCAGTGAGGTCAAGGGCAGTGCTGGCCACTGACCTGGATATCCTGATCCCTGCCTTTGCTTAAGCCACCTTCCTGCCTCCAGGCCACAGCAGGCAGCGTGTTCATCCTGGTGTTTCCTTTACTGCTTTTTTTTCTTCATGAAATAAACTGTGGCTTGGCATTAAAGCCTAAGTGCTGAATGAAAGTGAAGTTCTCGCTTGTCTCTCCTGTCAAACACCTCGTGAGAGTGTTTTCCTTGATGTTCAGTTTCTTGGAAGGAAGAGGTATGATCCCCTTGTCATCTGCAACATATCCATAGTTTTTTACAGGTGTCTTCTGTGTGGTTTGTATGGAACAACAAACACACGGAGGTAACACATCACCGTCTTCAACACTGCGGGACCCCCTGAAGCAGCCCTGTAGCTGCACAATCCACAGCTACCCCAAGGTGTTTTTCTGACAGGGGTTTTGGGACTGAGAGATTTGGATCTGACTGATCCCACCTGAAGCCCGTCAGTCCTTAGGGTGAAGATGCTCCTGCAGAGAGAGGAGGAAGCACACTCAGAAGTGTTTATTATTGCTGTTAAATGACAAGCTCCCTTTCTTTCCCCTCTCCTTCCCTGCCATGGAGATAGGGATCTCTGCTGTGGTCCCTGCTGCTTTCTTTTTCCTGTGTTGATCTATGGTAAGACTTGCTGCCTTTGAAGGACGGTCTCAGCCCTGAGAGAGGCTTTTATTGCTGAGCCACTGACATTTGATTCAGAGCATGTGTCTTCCCCTGGGCCCATTGCAGATGCCCACCGTCACCCTGGGTAGGTTGCTTGGGCTCATGAACATGATAATTATCTGTTACAAAAATATAAAATAAACAACTAATTTCATATTTTAAAAAAACAAAGGCAAGTGAAGAACTGGGTTTTCTTTCTGTTGTGTTCCCACCCTTTATTAGCTACTCAACACAAGCATCATAATAGGGACAGAAAACACAGCAACGTGAAAATAATAAATCACCATCCCTACTGTATAACAGAGTAAATGGATTGGCATGGGGCAGGGAAACAAAAGGCCCTTTTGTCCTGCCAAAAGATCCTCACTGACATTGATCTAAAAACACAATTTACTGATCTATAGCTAGGAGAGATGGCAAAATGGACAAAATGTAGCTTGTCCCTGTTCTGGAAACTGATTCCTCTGGCTGCTGGATCCACTCCTGTTCCTGTTGATTGATTCTGAGCCTGTTTTTGTGGTGGTCAGGGCTGCTTTCAGAAAAGGCTTCTGGTGCACCGATGAAAAGGCCAATTTTGTGAGTAAACATCCTAATAAGCAGGTCTTGACAGATGGTTTGTTGCTCAAGCCCCACATAACCCTTCAGCTGCTGTCAGTGTCTCCCACAGATGTTTCCCAGGAGAACTTCCCCACGGCGTGCTCGGGAGCTCTCAGCTTTCGCAGCATGTCCGGCTGCATCCCAAGGAGGAGCCTTGGCGCTTGCTCGACACATTGCAGGTATGTCTTGGGAACAACGGGCTCCTGGAAACATGTTCCTCATAGCAGAGATAAATTTAGGCTCCCAGTGGAGCCTGTTGGTGGCTGAGCAGGGTAAGCAAAGGTGTCTGTGCACAGCAGCTCCTGCTGCTGTCACCTGGTCCATGAGCAGTGAGAAATGTTCCGTGTTACAGGAAGCAGAACAAGAAATGTCTCCTATCCTTTAAGTCCCTTTTGTTTTGGTATCGCCTCATCTCAATCTTTCCAGAATCTGTCCCCCATATTTTCTAGCAAATCACAGAATAAATGTCATTTAGGCAGTGATTTTTCCAAGCAAATATCTTCCTTTTTCCCAATTTCCTTTGCCTGAGTTTGATGAACTGTTCTGAGCCCTGGGGTCAGCCCATAACGCTGTAGTCACTCACTATATCAGGTGTGTAGTCCTCAGGCAGATCAAATATTTCCATTATTAGAAGCTGATGGATAAATACAGAGATTTTACCTCATTCTCTTCTCATGGCGAGCTCATGGGACTGTAAGATAGTTCATATAATCTGTCTTCCAGAGCAGATAATTTAGATTTGGCTGATTTGTATATCCCTGCAGTGTTTCTGGTGAGCTGTACAGGATGTACAACTCTCTGCCCCTGACCTGAGAACAGCTGGAACTGGACTGATGTGCAGAGGCTGCTGTTGAGAGGGAAATGGCTACAGCTGTCCTGTGAGGGTGTCCCCTAGGAATGGGCTTAAAAGGAAGATTCTGGTTTGGGAAAAAGTTTAGTTTTGATGAAATTAGTCTGAATTCCTGCCAAAGAGGAGCAGAACACAACCAGGTAGAAATTCTGCAAAAGAGAATAGTGCAGCAGCTCAGTCTGTGAGTCGTCTCAAGAGCTGATCCATGAATCTCTGAACCTATCTGCTGGGTTTCATGGACTCTCCATCTCAGGATGCTCTGGTGTTTCCTGTCTGAGATGGTCTAACGTGTGGGACACCCCAAACTGAGAAGTGTGGGAGCAGTGAAATCCCCTCTTGCTAAGCAGCCTATTTGGCAGCAGGCTGCCCCAGGGCCCTGGAAACCTGAACGGTGGAGGAACCAGATGGGTGACCAGGCAGGAAACTCAGCAGGTTTCTGATGTTTGGAGCCCTGTGCAAGTTTCATGGGAACCTGGGCAAAATTGACTCACCTTGCTGAGATTTTGCTGAATTGGTGAATTCCTCTGAAATGCTGTTTCGCCTGAAACCTTCCAAGCAGGTGCAGTATCTCCAGCTATCTTTTGAAGACAGAGACAAGGCATTCCCCTGTGCTTCCAGCGTGGGTCTTCTGGGAGTCAAAGGCACACTTGTCTTTTCTACTGAGCCCTCTGCCAGCATTCACACTCTTGAAGTGGTGTCGAGGAGGGAGGACACAGGAACTTGGCAGTGATGAGTAAAGGATGCTGACAGGTTATTCTGATCCTTAGAAAACCATTGTGTTCTCATTACACTACTCCTCATCCACCTACTCAGTCTTGTCCTGTAGACTATAAATTCTCCATATTAAATTAATTCCCCAAGTTCTCCATTTGTTTTCACAGCCTCTAGCTGAGTTTCCTAGGTGCTACCCTCACACAAGCAATAACAAAGACGGCTCTGTCCTGCTGCAAACCACTTCTGAGGATGTTCCCTCTAATTCTCTTCCTTGTTTAGCGTTGTGTCATTAAAAGGCATGAGGTGGTTAATTGGAGGCTCACAGCTTTTGTGACTGATGCAAACCAGTGTGTGTGTAATTGCTCACTGCAAATGCTCAGGTGAATGCTCTAAAAGAAAAGGGGGAGGACGCAGATGGCCACGAGCAGAAGGTTTCCTGCAAAAGGTCAGTGGAAAAGGTTAGTGATAGGGTTGCCCCGAAGCTGGAAAGAAGAACCTAATACCTGGACAACTGGTGAGGAGCCTGGCTAGAGCCAGGCTTTGTTCCCTGAAGGGGGCTGCTGCTGCAGAGGAGATTGTACATCAAAGCTCTGGTAAGAAAACACAGCAGAGATCGGTATCACCCAGCCTGTGGCACTGGGGGAAATGGATTGGTTGACAAGTCGGAGGCCCTTTCTGGGCAGATGGCTGGGTAGGAGTTACTGGCTGCTTGCAAAATCTCGGAAGGAGCCTTTAATCTGCGTGTGATACTGTATGTTTTAGCGAGCATCTAGATGCTTATCTCGGCTGCATTAGTCACCAGGAGAGTCTGCTCTCAACCTTTCCTCTTCCGTACCTTAGCTGCAAGCTTCTTCCCCTGGTTTTTGGAAAAGGCGTGAGCTGAATGCTGTAGGATTTGTCGGGCTTTTGGTAATCTTGACAAGGAAATATGACAGGGACAGGTTTTCTTGGTAATACTCTGCAGAGCATGTTTAGTGCTGTGGCTTCACGTGTGCTGTGATAGACTTTCAGAGCCTTGCCCATGGAGCCAGTGGTCTGAAGAGTCTTATCTCGCTCCAAAACAAATAGTTCTGTCTTGAAGCCCATTAGAATAACAACTACAAAGCTTCTCCCAGCCTGATGTTAAATGCCTTGCTGTGCCAAAGGTAAACAGGATCAATCACTCATCCTCCCAGGGACCCTCTGATGGCAGTCCATGAACCAAGCTTGGCTTTTGAGGGCGTTTTTATCTGCCTTTGGGAGCACAAGCTGACCAAATTGGAGGTCTTGCCCTGTATGTGCAGGCTGAAGAGTGCAAGCCTGGGTGTGTTAATTAGGCGTATCTAGTGTAAATATATCTGTTATGATGAGGTCTGCAAAGTTGTGAGTCCTGGGCATGCAGGCTGTGGCCACCTCTGCTCTCCTACAAAGCCAATATTGCCACAGTGAATCTGCTGGCTTGGCCAAACAACAGCCTGATGCTGCTTTTCCTCCCGTGCCTTTGTACCTGCTGTGTTTTGTTTGTCTTCTTTTGACTGTGCCAAAAAAGAGCTTAGCTCAGTGGGGAAACCAAACTCCCAGCAATGCCTGAAGACTCCAGGCGCTGTAATAGTCTGAAGTTTTGCTAATCCAGACAGTAACATGAGCTCAGGGTGTTCAGCTGAGGTCCCACTATAACTTTGCACATCACCCAGCGAGATTTAGAGCCTGCCAGGTCATGGGCTGTGTACTCCATTAAAAACCTCCTTTCCTCAAGGAGTTCGCAGCACAGAGACAGAATATTAACCTCCCAATTAGTTTATTGTGGCAGACTGGGGCACAGAAGTCGGATTATCCGGGGGCAGGCTAAGACCATTCATGTGCCATTGAACTTGGAAAAGGCATTTTTCACAACATCTGGTTTCAATCAATTTGTCGTCAATTCAGCGCGCCAGACTCATTTTCTGGGACCATTAAAGTACACAGCACTGACACGGGGTTGCAGCTGGAATCCAAACATGGGTATCCAAAGTAAGAGTCCTGCTACCTCTCGCTGGTGACTGTGTAGAGAACAAGAATTTGGTGGCCATGCTCTTCTGAATAAAACTCCTCTGCCAATTTGAGAAAGCCTCAGGCCAGGCCATCCCCTTCTGTCGTGCCATACTCGGCTTGGCTGTACGTGTGGTGCCTGGACAGACATTAGCAGGGACCCAGTCTCCACGAGCTGGGGAGGACATTCGTGCCAACCATTCTGGAAGACTTTGCAAAGGCTCTCTCCGACATGGAGCAGGCTCCTTCCCCAGCCTACCTCTGCATTTTGCTCTTAGGGCTCCAACCACCTTCTTGTGCAAGCAGCCAGTCGTGGCTGTGACTCTGCCACTCCTGGAACGTTCTGAGAGGAGGCTGCTTCATTTAAATGTGTGGAACCACAGCTCATGCTTTTACAGCACATATTCAGTGAAGCAATGCCTTTATCTGCAATACTTAGCCTTTATCTAACATCTTTTCAGTCTAAAGCTTTTTTTGAAACAGATTAAGTAATAACAACGTAGGATAATTGAGTGCATTTTTTCACAGTGACATAATGATACTTATCTGTGGCTACTGAAAAGCAAGGATAACACACTATGTCAGTGCTGTATTATCTTGCTTCTGAAACAGAGCAAGTTTGGCATTAGGGCTTAAGTAATTGAAATACGGCCCTTGTACCAAAGCCTGTTTGTTTACAATAAAGCCTAATGCATCTTTCTGATGGACATTGCAGTGTCAGAAGCACTGCCATGATCCCTGGCTCTTTGCAACCTGTGAGGCTGGTGGTGTGTTGAGTCTGGAGACCACACTGTGCAAGGACTGCATCGGATGTATTGGGGAAAACCCACCCTGCTGCAAGAGGAGGTGACCTCTGGGGTCGGGGTTTGTAATGTGTGGTTGTTTTTTGGATGGCAGGCGAGATGCAGTTCTGAGCACGCTCTGCTTAGCATCACCATGGCTTCTGTGGGTAATTAGTTATAATGCTGTTGTGAGCAGACTTGGCAAAGCCCCTGCGTGGTTTTATTTGCACAGGAGGCTAGGTGGAATAAAACGACACGCTGGCAAGGCCAAACAAGCTGGACTACCTCTGAATCCCACTGAATGAGGAGGAAAACCTAAATTAACACCCCCTTCCAAGCCCTCAGACACACAGGTCTCTTGCACAGCAAAACACCCTGTGCATCTTCCAGGAAAAAATGGAGGATTGATAGGAAAACACTTAGATTTCAATTGACTTACTGTCCAAAGTGGTATTTGAGTCCCCCTTGTATTTGCTCAGGCAGAACACGATGGCGTGTCTCTGGATAATTTTCCACCTGCCTGTTTTGAATATCAGATGGAATCATTTAGCTGGTGAACTGGAACGATGCCAAATTTCACAGGGGCCTTTTCTCCCGACTTCTGCTGTTTTTGTAACTGCTTAGACAGAATTATCTGAGCATGCTCCCAGCTGGCACAGGGTAAATGCTGAGCAACACAACAAGATGAGTCGACTCTTCTTCTGTCAACACAACTCTGTAGTTAATGTCAAGCAACAACCTATTAGGGCTTTTTTGAACTGTAATTCACAGGTTCTGAAAGGTCCAGAAGGGTATTTCATGTCATCTGAACCTACAGAATGACACTGGCCCATCGGCAAAATCGTTTCAGACACTGAAAATCATTCACACCGTTTTCTTGCTGGATTTTTTCGCAGTGTATCCCAGTGTGCATGACAACCAAATTGCTGAAAGCTTCTTACTCTGTTAAGCATGCTCTAGTAGGGTGGAAGTGGGGGTTAATTCAGCCAGGTAATGTTTTGCTTTGAAGCCGCTCAATCTATGAAGTGTTTAGCTGTGTATATACATAAGTGCATTGGATACATCTGGAATACTGATGTCGGGACTCCTGCTTGGCTCACCCATTGCTTCCCTGTGCAGTTTGATTGGCATTAATCCTGAGGAAGGAGGTGGTAGTGCTGGTAACTGTTTTCCCGAGTGGAAAATGAGTATGGTCAGCCCCCTTCTCACATGTGTTGGTATCTCCAGAGTGCAAGAATTTGTTAGCTTAAAGCTTTTCTCTAACTGGGTGACAACTCTTCTCTGATAAGCTGTGGCTGCCCTGCATGTGAGACCTCAGACACCAAATAAACAGTGCTGGCATCAGATAATTCTGTTTAGAATTCTGCGGCCTTAGAAGTGCCCTATCTTTTGAAATGCAATGTTTTTTTCATGGATTGTTTACATCTTTGTGCAGTGACTTCATGTCACCTCGTAGTTCTTCAGTGTCTATGAAAGCTTAAATCACTGATCCTAGAAAGTATTTACATAATTGGGTTTCTTTTTCTCGGGCTTTTGGAGAATGATTTATCTTTAACACTCTCTCATGCTCCTAAAATGGCTGCTGGAGTGCTGATGGGCAAACCAGAGCTTGCAGTCATTGGAGATGTAGCATTTCTGGGAAAGGCTTGGCTTGGTGGTGTGCTCTGAGGGTGGGTGTTGTGGTCAGTCAGATCCAACTGGGAAATGACACCGATGTTCTCCTGCTCTAAGTGCAAACCCTCATGCCTGTGGGTGTCAAAGCATTGTGGAGATTTCTGCTCACCCCCTTTAAAACATGGGGTGCAAGCTGGAAAGATCACGACCTTTTGCAATTTGAGGGAAGGCCTGTGATTTGGGCTGGAAACCTCCAGTGCTCGGGAAGCCGTGAGCAAATGGGACTGAAGCCAGATGTGTGAAATCACAGAATATGTTGAGTGTGGAAGAGAAAGCACCAAAAAGCTGAGAGTTTTGAAACTGTTTATCTAAGTTTCTTGCGTGGCCCCTCTTATCACAGCATCGCAGCACCTCCCTGATGGCTAATATGTTTTATCTTCTTGCCAACACCCTCACAGGGTTCCTATCCCTATTTTACAGTTGGGAGACCCAAGTGGAGATGCTGAGTGATATGCCCAGTGGCACTTGGGGTTTCTGTGGCAGATCAAGGAATGAAGCTCAACTTTCCCATGCCCCAGGCTAATTCCTAAACCCTGTGGGATCCTCCTGGAAATGAGCAGAACGGCTTAGCAAAACACAGCAGTATGTGGAAATAAGGCTCAAATGCAGTATGGGGGAGCCCATCCTGGATTCCCTAAGTGTTGGCATTTCAGTCTTGGGCTTGTGGAGCAAGGTGATGATGCACCATGGAGAGCATTCTGGAATGAGCAGAATAGAGCTGCCAGCAAGAAAGGTTCATTAGTCCACACTAATAATGAATTATAGCACTGTGCTGACCAGGCTGTGCCACTCTGGGGGCTGAACTGAGCTGCTGGGTGTGTGGCTCTTGCTGCCTGTGAAGAAGAACTGGGATTTCAGGCTCTCTCATCACCTCGGCCCAGTGATTCTGCCAGGTCGGTGGATACTCCAGGGCTGTTTGTCCTTGATAAGGCTCCATCCTAGGAAGATGTTTTGCAAAAGCTCACTTCCAGGATGGAACTGGCAGACTTTGAGCTGCCAGTTGCCTGAGTTATTCTGAGCTTTTACTCCTCCCTTATTATCCCCTTTCCATCTCTTGATTCCTGCTTTCCCCATTCCTTCAGAATGCCTTTATCCAAACAAAGTGTTTTAGAACCAGAAAATGTTGGCGTAGGGAGAAAGTGATAACTTAGTGTGCCCAGGCTATTACCTAATAACCACCTGCTTCATTCATTGATAATGTTTAAACTATTTGAAATTGCAGCACCTGATAAACGCTACTAAATAGTGCCATGCCCATAACGTGATTGCAGTAATCCATCAGGGACCGTGTTTCAAAATGCCAACATTTCTCATCAATTAGGTGGAAAACTAGTTCTCATCCTCAGTGTTGGGATAATCCAGTGTTTGAGGTAGTGCTGGATGTGTTGGGTGCTGATTCTGGAATGGTGACTGCACTTTCTTCTTACTCTGTGCTGTACCAGTGCCCAAAAACCCTTTCAGGAGGCCAGAGGAATAATGATTACACAGGCAGGCAGCCTCAGACTGATGCCTATGGCTTTGTTCAGGAGGGAAAGTGAGGCTGCAGGATGAAAGGAAGGTGAAGACGAGCACAGGAGGCAGCAATCCCCGTTGGCTGCCTGCCTGCTCCTCACTCCTCTCCACAAAGGTTTCGCTGAACAGGCGACTGCTGTGCTGTCAGGAATGCTGTCAGCTCCTCAAAACCTTGGTTTCTGAGCGCTTGCTCTCCTAGGCACACTCAGCAAGTTTCCAGCGTGAGCAAAAAAAAAAAGTCTTTCATTGTCACTGCAAGGCAGGGGCGCATCCTGAAGTCCTCGTCTAAGAAGATCCCAGATGAGTGTCTCATTTGCATGTCTAACAAAGCCTTGGGTAATCACCAAGAGGACGCTGGACTCAGTTGAAAGACTTGGACGATACCACCAGGTATTTGGAAAGAGGCATCGGTGCAGGGTGATTCCTTGATCTGCCTCAGATCTGAGTTTGTGCACTTCTCTTGCAAAAGGATGTTGCAGCAGCTTCACAACGCATCTGGAAATTCCAGATTTTTGTGGAAGGCATGGACTTGGGAGCTGGGAGGTCTGGGACACCCTACAGCTTGTTTTCTCAAGCATTCTTCGGCAGCAAAAGCAGCGTCAGGAGCGCGGGGTCTTCCCTGGGGAGCAGCAGAGGGGAGGAGTAACCGGGGGCTGCTCACAGAGCAGAGATCACCGGGGGGATCCCCAGTCCGGGTCCGGCTGGCTGCTGCAACTTTCCTATGACAGCAAGCAAAGTGCTTTGAAGATTTCCTCTCAGCAGAGCCTGTCACGTTGTCACAGAGGTAAACCAGAGAACGATCTAAATCTTATTAGGGACTGTAAAGCAGTCAGAACGCTGGCTGCAGAATTGCCCTGTGGGTGTGGCAGCAAAGGGCTTGAATGGGCTGACTCTGACCTTGAGATGCAGATGAAAATCAGCAAAGATGGGTTAAGGCTTCTGGAACATGGAGAGATGAGCAGAGTGCAGCCCTGATGGAAACAGACCCTTTTTTCTGAAGTTCCACAAAGTGTATTTCTACCTGACGCAAAATCATTTCTATTTCCTCCTAACCCGTTTTTTTTTTTTTAGTTTCACAAGTCACTGATACGGTTTTGCCTTTATCTGCCACGGTGCATCGCTGGTAACTCATGACATTATTCCAAGGTGACTGACCACATCTGGGTCAGGTTATTCTCTGAGTGTGGAGGTGACAGCGGCGTGGCCAGGAAACTCTCTGGACTTAATTTCCTGCCATTCCCCCTCACTTGGAAGTGTCACATCCTCTGGGCTGATCAGTGGACCCCAGCACAGATGTCCTTAGCTTCACAGACACATCTTTCACACCTCAGACCATCTAATTCCCCACCATATGCTGCTTGTGCTTACATTTCCTGATAAAATATCTCCCCAATTTCTCTGTCTGTGCTTGTTTTTTCTCTGAATACTGAACCCTGAGGAAAGTTGATGAAAGAAATCCCATGGGTGACTGAAAATATTGCTTCACCCACCTTTTAAATTCTGATTTGCGTCTCTGCAGGACAGGTTCCTCAGAAACAGCAACATGCTTTCTGCAACATCACAGCCCTTTTAAAAATAAAACTGAAGGACTGAAATATTTTGGGCAACACTTCATTTGTAAACACTGTGGCTGCCATTTTCTTTCACTAAAATAGAACATTTTCTGTAATAGGACCTTCCTTTGCAAGTTTTTCAGTCAATGTCATGATGTGCTGGGAATGAGTATAGAATCACAGAATCACGGAATGGTTTGGGTTGGAAGGGACCTTAAAGATTACCTAGTTCCAACCCCCCTGCTCCTTGTCTTGTTTGTGCTGAACTGTTCCTCTCCTGCAGACTAAAAGTCTTCCATGGAGCAGAGAGATGATGACTGTGCTGGGAATCCCCACCTTTTCTCAGAAAAACTCCTGTTCTTTCATCACCTCATAGCTTGATTTCAGGAGGGATTACTCTGACTTGAGCTATGCCCTCCTGGCAGTGGGAATCCTCTATTTTCATTATGAATAAAAATGAGCATTTCTAGGGAGACTGATTTGAAGCAGGCATTGAATCCTCCTCCTTCCTGAACTAGCTTTAATAAATAGCAGGGTACAAACACAAATTGCTGAGCGCATGTTGAAAGACAAGCGGAGAAGAGCCTTTAAAAAGCCAAGCCTCTGCCAGGGCTTTCTGTTGGGGCTGCTGGTGGTCCCATGGTGTGGGACTGTGAGTTTAGCTGAGAGTGAGCGTGGTTTCATTCTGAGGTAGTTTGCCTGGGAGACACTTCAAAATCCTGCAAGCTGACAATTTCCTCAGCTGATTGCTCTAGCTGAGCTGCCACCCTCTGTGTGCTCAGTGTCACCAGACCAAGGGAACAGCGGCTGTAGAGCACAGCACAGGCTGCTCTCCTTCTCCCACACTCCCCAATCAGGAGAGAAGTTCATTTTTTATGATACAGTCCATATTTTCTCTCTTCCTTAATGGGAAGTTGCCATAGCCCTGGAAACCCAGGACCATTACAATCATTGTCGCACAATTGTGTGACACAATGTCCCTTTAGTAATCAAACCTTAGGCTGCTTTTGGTAGTGTTGCCTGAGAATAATCACAGGTCGGGTTTTTAAGTGGCACAAGCGTGGTTCTGGGCTGGTGCCTCATCCTGAGCTCTTGCTGATTCCGTGGATTTGCTGCCCGTGCTCTGCAGGGCGTAATCGCCGGCGCTTTGTGGCAGGCTGGCAGCGCTCTGCTGTGCCAGGTGCCTGTTTTTAACCAGAGTGGGGGTTTCTCTGGTTTTTTTTTTTAGAAGAATGACTAAATAACCTGTAATCAGTATTAATTCCTTCAAATGGTCCAGAGTGAGTTGTTGCTGATTGCTGCTGTCTGACCCTAGTTAAGTCCATTTCTAGAAAACGCTTTGTGTGACTCTGTGTGTACAGCTGAAAGGAATGCAGCTTTCCCCTAATTACATACTGGTAGTGCAAGAGGAGACATTTCTAGTTCTGCTTCTGAAAGTATTTCCTTTAAGCACTGATGAGACAGTGATAGCAGTATCCTCTGAAACCGTTCTGAAGAGGAGAGACAAGGCAGGAACTAACAGAGTTTCATCACTCAAAGCCTTTACATAGATTGTAGCAGCAATTGAGCCATCAGTAAGCCACTGGGGATAATATCTTTAAAATGCTCTGTATTTTAATAAGATTAAATTGATTCAGGTCTTTGCCAGCCATTTCAAAGCCAGTGCTGTATGGTGGTCAGTATTTCAGGCAGCTCTGCATTGGGAAGAAAAGAACTGAACATTTTTGTGTTTAAACTGAACAATACCAAACCCCCTCTTTTATGTGCAATATACTGCCTTAGATATACACAAAAATTACCCCCATATAAGCAAGTCACATTTCCTTATCAGCTATGCCTTTCTGATTTTTCTACAGCCTTTGTTCTTAGCTCTTTAATTTTATTTAGATCTCCTGTCAGAAGCGTGAAGGCATTTCTTACTGTGGGTGCTGCAAATACAATGAATTTCTTACAGAAGTGAGTTTAATTGTCAATACCATTTGTTACAGTATTAGTTAAGGAGCTGTGCATAAATCAAAAGGATTAACATGATCTCTTGGGTAGAAGAGAGGAACAGTATATTATATTGTTCATGTATCATTGATGAACAATATTTTCCCAACCTTTCATTTGTAGAAATGAAAATGTATGTCCCTAAAGTGATTTTTTTTCCTGTTTTTGAACCAGCAACACAATTTTTGCCATTTAATCATTAAAAACTATGTTTAAATCAGCACTGTGTTTTCTTATGGGTAAATATTACTTTATTTAAATGTACTTGGGGTGCTGTCTCAATGCATTTAACACTTCTCGAGTTGGGCGTTTCATTCATGAATTATTCTCTCCGAAGCAATCAGATGAAAGGGAAAGAATACAAATGAGTTTATCACCGACCCCGAGCTGTGTTACAGAGATACTCCTGAGCTAGCTCTGGGAGAAGGGCATTTGTGAGGACACTTTCTGAGCCTCAGCTGACCTGTGGGAACCGCGGCTCATTACAGAGCAGCAACACCCTCGCATGTACCAACCTTCAGCGCAGCCAGAAGTGAAGACATTATCGTGGACTAACCCCCCTGGTTTAGCTGATCCAGGAGGTTACGACATGCCTTGATTGCGGTCTGGGAGTACGTGTGTATGGAAGAAATTTCTAGTGGGAGGTGATGCTTCATGTTAGCAGGAAGGGTTATAATGGAAATGAGAGCCAGCTCAATTAGAGCTGGAGAGCTTGGAGCAAGGAAGGCAGCTAACCTTGGAAAAGCAATTCAAGGACAAGTTGGATTTTCCATCTTCTAAGTCTTTATGGTGAGCCTGTGTATTTCCCTGGGGATGGGTCATAGCTCAGTCAGGAGTTATGGGCTTGAGGCAGGAACCGTGATACCTCTTGTGCAGAAGGTCAGGCAAGGCAGTTGTTAGGATCTCCCTGGGCCCTTGAAGTCTATGGATTCCAGTGAGAATTATTGCAGGTTCACCCCAGCTGGGCTTCAACTTGTTGCGAACATTAATTGCCAAATACTGTATATATAAAATACGTTATAAATGAAAAAGTACATAGTAGTGTTGCCCTACAGGTCATTTATAATATGGCATATGATGCTGAAGTCTTGTTCTTTAGTCTCTACCAGGTTAGAGTATGGCTTTGGGGATTAAGCCACGGTGGCATTCACAAGATCCTGGTTCTGTCAAAGAGTTTCTATTTGATCAGGGCTAAACTTTTCACCTTTGCTTCACCTGGGTATTTATTTTCCCAATATCCAACATGAAGCACTCATGCCTCTTCCAACAGATAACCAACTGCATATACACCACAGCTCGAGTAATTTCCAACTTTTACTTCTCCAGAGCTTCTGCAAGGCAGTAAAACTTCTCAGAAATGAATTTTCAGCCTTTCTGATTTTGAACAGCACAGAAGCTGGACACTTTTTCACTGAATCTGGCTTTAATTTGCATAATCCCTATAGTACAATTTAGTGATATTTCAGACTCTGAAAGTGAAATGAATGGCACATGAAATGTGCCTATATTTTTAAAGTGCCATTTAAAAATAACTTGCCATTAGGACTGTGTCCAAAAAACACAGGATTTAAAAATAACTCTCTGTTAATGAGAGCAGATTGGCAGTAGCAGTGTTATAGGTTAGATTTATGCCTGCGTGTCTCTCTGTGTGCCCTCCACCATAACCAGCCCTGGCTTTCTGTGACAACTGCAGGGACATGGTGCCCTCAGTCCTGTGGTATTTTTCCCTCTCTCTTGGAAACTCAAAGGTCTCTAGAGACACCTTTGAAAGCTGCCTCAATAACAGACTTGAAAACCTGCACCCCAGCAAAATCCCTCAAGCAGGGCCTCTGCTGTACCCAAAACATCGCATCCATGGAGAAGGCTCCTCTCTCACTGAATGGAAATATGAAAGATGCCCTCAAAAATCGACTTTTCAGGTTACAATACAGATGGAGCGAGGATGAAAATGAATTTCAGCTTTCAAGTGACTTTATTCAGTCTCCTTGATTGACTTGCCAGTTTTAATACTGTAAATTGGGGGATTGCGTGTAATGCATTCATGCTGTCCTTGTCTGGAGTGAAGTAGGAACATAATTTATGGGGATATTCTCATCTCAGCCTTTGAGGAATTAGCTTCAATTAACTCTGTTGGGAATTGCATGTGTCGGGTGTCAGAAAGCCATCAAGTTTTCTTTAGAAATGCTGGCTGCTGTACGCGCCTCATTCTTTGGCTGTCGGAGCGGCTTTAGCAATGGATAAGGATTCAAAGCTTGGGAAATGCAGATCTGGGTGACCAAGATTCAGAGGGTTAATACCACGGACAGATGATGGACAGGACCACAGCTGAATGCATTGCAGGCTGCTATAATTTATAGCCATCCAGCACATGTGAGAGAGGGTTTGGGGAGGATGCAGCAGCTTCTGAACCCCGAGCGCTGAAAGAGCAAACTCGCCAGAAGACATAGGCTGTAAAATAAGATCTCTGGATAAATCTTTCTGACATCCATGAGAATTAAAAAGGACATTGATTTCAGGCTAAGTGTGGTCAGTGCTTCTGGATCTGAGATATTTAGGCTGTGGTCTGTGTGTCTGTCTATACTGCTGCCAAATTTGAGGCAAGCCCTAGAGAAAGTGGGGTAAGAAGTATGTGGGAGAGGGGTCCCAGCAGTTCGTGGCACTTGGGTGCTGTGGCAGAGTCCATCATGGTGTTGTGTCACTCCTGAGCCTTGCTCAGCCTCAGGAGGCTTTGCCATTACGCGATGGACAACCGGAGGGAGGTGGCTAAGGCAGACTGTTTTAGGACGGGGGAAAAATAATGGCTTTGGACAAGGAACATTTCAGGAAGAAAAACACCTGACCTTTTTGCTATTTGCAAGAGGAGAGTGTGATGGGCAGCACTGGTCCTTGCCAGACCCTGAGGATCCAAGCGGGGAGAAGCTCACCATCGGATTAAACCTGACCCTGGTGTCTCTGACACGTGCGGTGGTGCTTGTCAGCCTTGCCAAGATGGGAAGGACACGCGTCCTGCCAGACTTCACTGGGCAGCTGTAGCAAATGCAGCACTGGAGAGCCATGAGGCTCAAACAGCCCAAGCAATGCTCCCTGTGCCTCCCTTGTCAGCGATGGCTCCGTCATTCCCCTGTCAAGCATCATTTCAAATCTGAGATGAGTGGCGGCTGCTTATTTTCACTCTTAGCACACATTCCTCAGCACCCTTCTAAATTCTATGCTAGTGGAGACGGAATCAAGTAAAGATGTCTGGTTCTTCTTGAAAGCCAAAATCCCCCTCTGCCCCCACACTCCTGGTTATCACTTCATTATCCAGCAGCACTCGCCAGATCAGACTCTCAAGTCATTTTGCGACGAGTGCTGGCAAACCATGTCCCAGCGAGGCATTCATATCTAAATGGCTAATTCTCCATCCACAGCTTATCCCAAAGATTAAAAACCCAACCAAGCGAGATCTGAGCAAATCCAAAGCAGGAATCCTAATCAGTTCTGTCGCTAGAAGTGCATTAGCACGGCACAAGAGAGAGCGTGGCTTTCTTCCAGAAGATACAACAATCACGGCTCATTTGGGCGGGGAATTTTTCTACCGCTGAGTATTGACACAAAGGAGCACTTAGCTTGATAATGCCTCCTGGCTGCTGCCACGATCTGAATATTAAGAACAAATTAAGGCGTAAGATTAAACTCTGGAAGTTGCTACCTGCTCACAGGGAGGCAGCAGTTGCTTCTTTAGCTGTTTCACACCAAAATATTGGCTGTCAGCACTCAAGAGTTTAAAAATAAAATTAAGCTCCTACCTTACGCAGGAAACAATTAGGATCTTGAGTCCCCTGTAATATTTCTACTGTGGAATTTGTAATCTGCAATTAAATCTGCCATGGGCTGTAACACGACTGACTGCAGTCCCCATGAACTCTTGTCAGAATGGTTTACACAAAATGGTACAAATATGGCAACTCTCACAAATTGAAAGCCAGCTCAAAGTTTATCACAGCCAAAAATTCCCCAAAGTGTGAGATACAGGAGTTCCAAAGGTCTCCAGGCTGTATGGAGACCGAATTAGTTGTAAGTAAACTCTGTTTGTCCTTAATATCGGCAATGATAGCCACAACTGCAGGGGGACGTGTGGCTGGGATGCAGGAGGTGTCTCTTGGGTTACAGACAGTGCTGGTGGTAACTCTGGCCAAACGTGGTGCCTTCATGCATGATCTCAGTGCTAAATGCAGCACAGCCAGACCTGCAGTCACTGTGGAACTGGGAGGAGCCAGGAGAAATGAGCAGCAAAGGAGATGAAGGATTGCTTTGGAAGTACATAAGCTAAACATCATGGCTAAAAATAACCTTCTTATTGATGAGATGGGGAAGCTGGGATTAGCATGGAGAAATTTGGGTGGAAAATCATATAAAGGATAAGCAGCAAGGACAGAGCAGCAAAACTGCTAGATGATGGGCTGGGTTGCATGAGCCAAGCTGCAAGTCCCTCTCTGCTGAGCCTGTCTGAACCCACCCAGCAGGTCCACATCCCCTTCTGGGCACTGAGACAGGGTGACGAGTGTCAGGAATTCAGAAAATAGCACCGGGAACTGCTGGAGCTGGGGAGACTGATTGACATGGAGATGCTGACAGTGAGCTATGTGCATAGCTTAGCTAAGCACCGGTCTTGACATCGGATGGGCTGTAGGAGAAAGATTAGGCAAGAGCCTGCAGTCATTTCAAAGCCTGAAGTGCTGGTGTGGAGGAAGGGATATTTTAGGTGGTGAGAGACGTAGCAAATTAAACAATAGTGTGGTAGAAAAAAAAGTGTGATGAGGACACCTATTAAGGCATTAAGTTGCTTTCTAAGGTGAAGGAGTGGAGTCTGTAAAATCGGGATCTTACAGTACAACAGTACAGTCAGAATTGTCCCTTGATGAGGGTGGAAAGAAATGAAGACATTTCTTCCTCCTGTTTTGAAGGAGTGCCTTGGACCATCCTGTCCTACCCAGCAGTACCAGAGGATTGCTTGTTCTTAGCAGGGCTCTGATAATGCTAAGGGAAAAATTTTCCTTCCAAAAATACCGAGGTGACTTGGAAAGAGCTCTCGTCTTGGTGAGCAACACATGGATTATTCTTCAGCTACATGTTTCCAGCCTGAGCTGGAACACTTCTGACTTTACCCTCCTCAGGGACAGTGTATTTTGACGAAATGAACTATCTTTCCAAATTTCTCTTGGGAACTCGAACATTTTTCTCGATAATGGACATGAATCGTTACAAATGTGACCAGCTACACAGTTAGCTCAGCGTTTCTCCCAGCGATACAGACTTGCTGAGGCTACTGGAAATGTGCAGCTGGATTGGGAAATGCAGGAAGTAGTGTGTGGCTAGGCAGCAGTTTAGCAAATCTTGCCAAAATCTCTCTGGCTGCCTGGGCTTTTCCTCTATATTTTCTTTCCTTTCATCTCCATTAACCTTTTATAACTCTGCCTGATTGCTGCAGCATTCCCCCCATTTCCTACCGAAATGCCACTCTAATAGCTTTGTTATGGGCAGCCAATATCGACGCTGGCCATCGCCGGGTTGTTAACTTCTAAGAGAGTGATTGCGATGGGATGGAGCTGTCTGGAGCGATGCTGACTGTCAAACCACCGCCGGGATTGTGAGGAATGCATGTCGGAGGGGAATGGGAGGAGGAATGCATGTCGGAGGGGAGTGGGAGGAGGAATGCATGTCGGAGGGGAGCTGAGCAAGTTAGCAGCAATCGCTGTACGAAATTCACCTCCGTGGGTCTCCCAGATCGCTGATAACGCCGTGAGAAATTCGGCAGCTTCTGGAACTCATCGAGGCACTGCACAAGTTTGAGGCTTTGTTCTTTTGCAACTGATATTTGGGGCCAAGTTTAAAACAACAAAACCAAAAGAGCTCTCAAAAAATGTTCCCCTTGAAGAGTTTGGAGAAGATGCTTGTCAGCTGCTGGAGCCTTTGTGAGCCTGGGTGTGGCTTTTTTTTGGGTATAACTCAGAAATTTCCATTGTCTAACAGCAGCTAGCTAGGGCATTAAATTGTCACGGATCACATCTTTTTCATCACACATGCAAAAACCTGGAAGATTAATTATACTCCCCTTTGTAAAACTCAGTATCCCAAGTGATTAGGGAAGAAATGAATCAAGAATATGAATTTAAGTACCTAAAAGCGACACAGCCATCGCTTGACTTGAAAGGAAACAGCTGCCAAGAAAAACAGTGAAGCAAAAATGTGGAGCAGTGTCTCCAAGGCTGGGGGTGGGAAGAGGATTTGGGATGCTCCCAAAAGAGTGTTTAGACTGACCTGAGGCCCTGACACTTTCAGATGGGATTTCATCAGCTGTCTTTTACTGAGCTGGGTGAAACTCATGGGGAATTTCTGTAAGGGACAGGCCAGCTAACCTGTGCAGGAGGTGGTGTTTTCCCTTTCAGTTAGGACTCAAATAATTCTTGCCTGTTGGTGATTGCAGCTGTACAGCTAAGGCTCAATGGGTCTTTGCTAAATGGAAAAGAGAGCATCAGGGCCCAGGAATTTATGCAGCATGTTTTGTCTTCTGCCATCCTTGCCACACAACTTCTTGCAAGGTTTTGTTCTGTTGTGCCTGTTAAGGGCTCTGTGAGAGGAGATGCAATGAGGAGACGTGAGGTAAGCATGGACTCTCCCATCAAGGGCTCCCACGGAAGGTGTTGGTGCACTGGTGCAAGCTGCTGGCAGAGCACATGTGCTCAAGTGCGTGCAGCAGCAGAGGGGTGGACGTGTGTCCTGTCCCAGCCACGGCAGAGAGCTTCAGAGGAGGAGCTGCACCACGTGGCTGGAAAATGTTCTTTCCTGCATGCAGGTGAGTCAGGCTGCAAGGTGCTGTCCCATGCTCCACGTTGGAGGGGGAGCACTGAGTGAGGACCACAACAAATGAATAGAATCATGGAATGGTTTCGGTTGGAAGGGACCTTCAAGACCATCTTGTTCCAACACCCCTGCCATGGGCAGGGACACCTTCCACTATCCCAGGTTGCTCCATGCCCCGTGCAAGCTGGCCTGAAACACTTCCAGGGATGGGGCAGCTGCAGCTTCTCTGGGCAACCTGTGCCAGGGCCTCACCACGCTCACAGGGAAGAATTTCTTCCTAATATCAAATCTAAACCTGCCCTCTGTCAGACTGATGCTGGAGCATGTAGGTTTGGTTCAGTATGTGCTCATTCTGGTTTTATAACTATTTTATAATTATGTCTCATTTTCTGACCTCTTGCAAGGAAAATCTTTCAAAGAGCATTAAAAATGGGAAAACACTGCAAAACATAGTCTTGCACATGTGTGACAGCCTGGAGGTGGGAATGGGATATTGGAGCAGCAGACAGTCATGCTGCAAAATATCTCTAGGGTCTCATAGTGCCTGGTACTGGTGCCCCTGCTGAGGCCTGTCTTCCTGCTACCACCAGCTCACCAACAAGTGAGCTACATCATCCACCCCTTCCAGCACTGTCACCAGCTCTGCTTTGTGCATTATGGATAACCACTGACTCTTTGTTTTTCCTGAACAAAATGCCACTGTTTGTCTAGAGAAGAGACCCAAATGTAGCAAAGCCTGAGTGGGAGATGTAACCAACTCCAGATGTGAGCTGTGAGCAGGATGGGAATGAACCATTCCCTGGGTCTGCCAGGGACAGGGAAGTGTCTGGGCTTAAAGTGCAGTGAGGAACATCCAGTTCCAGGAAAAGCTTTGAAGGGTGAAAAGGAGAGAGTAAGGGAAGCAGTTGCCCAGAAAGATTGGAGTTTGGGCCAATGGATAATTTTAGCACTGGGTTGGGCAATAAAGTGTAATTCAGACGAATGAACTAGGAGACCACTTGAGGTCCCTTATGGCCCTGTTTGATGTATTGTGCTGCATTTATTTGTGTTCATGTAGCATTTAAAGGCTCTCTTTTGGGGGCTTGTTGGTGTCTGTTCCTGTGCACATACATCTGAGCAAGGGGCAGGGAGTTCACAGTGTGACAGGACACATATATCAGAGTGCTTATCAGTAATGATATGCAGATAAGGGAGTTATGAAGCTCTCATTTCAGAGAAGAGAAAGGTTTTGAATGTGTTTCCATGAAAAGCAACAAGCAGGGAGAAGGACTGGCGGAAGTCCCACACTCCCTTCCCTCCCCTCTCCCATCCTCATGTTCCCAGGGCTTATCTCAACCTGCCTCCAGGACTGGTGAGATCCCTCCAGGAGCTGATATGAGCCACAGGGAGGGGACAACACTGACCCAACAACGGCTCTCGTCCGGAGTTAATGAGCTGAGGTGTCTTGGGAGTGTCTGGTGAGCATCAAACCCAGGAGAAGGGAGGAGTGGTGACCAGCTGGAAACTGGGGGAGATGTGGGGGGCTCCCTAAGGCTTTCCTTGGCAAAACTTGATGGGAAAGATGACTTGTCCAAAACCACAGAAACCTGTCACATGACAAAGATTTTACCTATACATTTTCCTCTCTGAGCCGCTTTTTAGGATGAAGAAATGTCAGAAAACAATGTTTTCTGTCATCTTTGATAGTTTCCACACCAGAATGTCTGCTGTAGTTCTGCTGTGCAGATATTTGGACAGGTTTTGTGAGTGGCTGGGGTGGGCTGTGCTCCTCCGTGGAGCTGCACGGCTCATCCCAGCAGTGCCTGCTGCCAGCTCTGTGCAGAGGCGCCAGCCAAGCTCTTGCGAGGCACTTTGGGATGGAAATCACAGTCTATATTTGTAACACACCAGCCTTCTTAAACACAGAGAACAAAAAAAGAAAAGAGAAGAAAGAAACCTTTTCTCTTCCTCCTGGGAGGAGCTCTTATCTGATTCCCAAAGATCGTTTCAGTGTCTGCGCTATTTTTGTAGCTGGAAGTGCAGTCTGCTAAAGAGTAGGCAGTGCTGAGAACCTCCCAGAAATTCATTACGAAAGTAGGAGGCCAAAAGTTGAGCAGGGACGTGGAAAGCAAACAACCACACACTTTGCTCTATCCGAATTTGATCTCCCTCTCTGAAGCCCCACCAGCCGTATGGCTCCCGAGCTCGGAGACAGCTGGGCTGGAGCAAACACAGAGGTCTGGTAGGAAAGATAAAGTTACTTGAGCATCTTTGCCCCATCACTGTCTAACATGTCACATTTGGTGTCTGCTATCGATTTTCAGGGCTTGAGATCCTTGTGACCATCAACCTATAGATCTGAGTTAACTTCTGACCTTTCGAGAAGTGATGCTGCTGAGCTGCAGAGTTCAAATCTTTCACCAGTTTTCCACTCCTGCTCTCCAGGTTGGCCATCTGTATGCAGCTGCCCTCCTCTCCCATGAAATGCCAGAGGGAAATAACTCAGGGACCCCTCTTTGCTGCCTCTCCAAAAGCGTGAGGAGTGCTGTGATAAATGTGGGATACCAGGGTGCTTTGCTCCTGAAAAAAAGGGAAGAGCTGCCAATTTTTTTTTTTTTCCACATAGCATCTGAGGACCACGTGACTGAAAATCCTACAGAAGGTGGGATTTTTTTTCCATTCTCTTTTTTTTTTTTTTTTTCTGGGTAATGCACAACCCAAAGCACTGATCTCCTGACATATGGCTGCTGACAGGTGCCCATCTGCTCCCCGTGGAAGCCCATCTTTCCTGCTCTTCCCCTTCCGTGAGCGCGAGATGGGCGAGGCAGCAGCGTCAGGCTGGCGTGTGTGCTCCTGGCACAGCGGAGCGGCTCTGCCGGGTGCCCGCAGCCGGATGGGACGCGGGATGCAGGACTGCATCCCTCCACAGATGGCTGTCACGCAGCCGAGTCTGCTCGTCCTCCACGGTGTCGGAAACATCGCTGTCTGTGTCGCCTGAGCACACGGGGAAGGGGGAGAGGAGAAGTTGCACTGCTGCAGAGTCATCTGTGTGTTCATCATGCACCTCAACGCTCCGGCCCCGTCTTCGCTGGGAATGGGAGACCTGTGAGCTGCCAGCGGGGAAGTGGTTAAATTTTGATAGCGTCTCTATTAAGCCAGGAAATGTTTGACCTCTGCCTGTTCTTTACTTCTAACAGAATTCAGGAGATTATGACAACGGCTGTGTAGGCGTGTTCCCAGTATTTGGTTTCCAAAAGATGGAAATATCATCTTCCTCAGCCTTCAGTGGTTTTAGCAGCAGGAGCTGGAGCGCTGTGTTCTTGGAGCAGGGACCACGGTGCAGCCTGGGAGCCCCCAGCTCCTGCACCTTGGTTTCTTCTCTGCAGCCCCCTCACTGTGCTGCTGATGGTAGGGCAGGGTTTGCCAAAATTACTGGCACTCTGGAAGCTGGGGCAGGAGGCAAAACTTGCTGCATTGTGCTCTCCTGCTGAAAGTGATTTATGGCATTTTGGGGGTCATGGAGAAGCCAAAGGGTGTGCACACACTTTCCCTCCCTCTTTTTTCTGTGTATATATAAATATCTGTGAATGCTGCTACTGCTGGATTCTGAACGTATTAATATTTGTTTAGCCCAGGATTCATCTCAACCCAAATTTGCCTGAGGTGCCTGACTCTGGAGCACAGACATCCTCGGGCTCCCTCTGTTGTCAGTGGAGCAAAATACCTGCAGAATGTGACCCCAGCTCTCAGGTGAGAGTTCAGTCAATCTGTTTCTGTCTTGTTCTGCACCAGCAAAGCTTCTGCAGGCAGCTGGGAAGGGCCTGGACCCACACATCCTCCTGTGTATCTGGGACCCTCAACCGGGCTCTGTTTCACCAGGTGCTGCAGAGACATGGGGCAGGAAGGTGGCCCTGCCCAAGGGAGGTTGTGATCTGGTGGTGCATCTACCTAGAAATGTGCAAGACCAGGAGCATCAGGTCACAGAATCACCGAATGGTTTGGAAGGGACCTTCAAGACCATCTCATTCCAACCCCCGTGCCAAAGACAAGGACACCTTCCACTAGGCCA
This sequence comes from Atrichornis clamosus, assembly GCA_013400975.1. Classification (NCBI taxonomy): domain Eukaryota; kingdom Metazoa; phylum Chordata; class Aves; order Passeriformes; family Menuridae; genus Atrichornis; species Atrichornis clamosus. The sequence goes on along the minus strand of WBMZ01011092.1, from coordinate 148,958 downwards.
CGTTGCTCCAAGCCCTGTCCAACCTGGCCTGGAACACTGGCAGGGATGGGGCAGCCACAGCTTCTGTGACTAACCTGTGCCAGGGCCTCACCACCCTCACAGTAAAGAATGACTTCCCTATATCTCTTCTAAACCCATCCTTTGTAGGTTTGAAACCATTACCCCTAATTCAATTGCTACATGCCCTCATAAAAAGCCCTTCTCCAGCTCTCTTGTAGACCCTTTAGGTACTGGAAGGTTCTAGAAGGTCTCCCTGAAGTTTCTCTTCTCCAGGCTGAACAACCCCAACTCCCTCAGTTTGCTTCCATAGCAGAGGGGCTCCAGCCCTTCATGGCCTCCTCTGGGCTGACTCCAACAGATCCACGTCCTTCTTATGTTGGGGGTCCCAGAGCTGGATGCAGCACTGCAGGTGAGGTCTCACCAAAGCAAAGTACAGGGGGACAATTCCCCTCCCTGGCCCTGCTTGTCCACGCTGTGGGGATGCAGCCCAGGACTGAGTTGGGCTCAGACTTTCTGGGCTGCCAGCACACATTACCAGGTCAAGTCCAGCTTCTCATCCACCAACATTCCCAAGTTCTTCTCTTCAGGACTGCTCTTAGACCATTCTGTTCCCATCTTTTACCCGTGCTCGGGATTGCCCTGACTGAGGTGCAGGATCTTGCACTTGGCCTTGTTGAACTTCATGAGGTTTACATGGGCTCAGCCTGTCGAGGTCCCTCTGGATGGCCAGCTTAGGTAGAAGCAGAGGTACTCATGCTTGTTTGGACCAGCTGGACAAGAGCGAGGTCCTGAAGGCAGTTGCCCCACAACCCCAAGCCCTGTGACATCCCCGTGTCCATTGCTTCATTATAGAGTGTTGGAGAAGGGCAGTGAGATGCCATTGCAGAAATCTCTGGGGTGACACCTCTGCAGTGGGAAGCTGTCAGCCCAAGTCCAATGAACTGGTGGTGGGCCCATCCTGCAGCTGCTCAGGGAGGGGAGCTGGCATCTCCAGAGTGAGGAGGAATGAAAGAGCGAGGAGAGATGAGAGATAGGGCAGGGCACACCTCGAGATGAAAGACCTGTGGTTTGTGTTTGAGGAGCAGTGACGTTCAGTGGAGAGGAGTATTTATTTCTTCATTAACTCAGTGCCTGAACAAGTTTATCTTGAAGCACTGAACAAGTGTCATTAATGTTTCCTTTGAGCAAACATGGCCCTTTGATAATGCTTACCCTCTTCTGACCTTCATTTTAATTTTGAATGCTACTAATTAACACTGATCATTCATTCAAACACTAAACTGGTTGTTCCTGCTAAATGCAAAGCAAATCCTTTGTGGTCAGGAGCAAAATGTGGGCAGGCTTCTGCAGGGAAACTCTGGGGTTGCGGGACACCGGCACTAGTGTGTTCAAACAAGGGAATTTCCTCTCTGGTCCCGGGGGAGTAGCTGGGAATAACACATCCCTTAGGAGAGGAGAGGGAGCTCTCAGCAGATGTACTGACAGGGCAGTGCTGGGATCCAAACACTGTTCTTTAAGTTTTTTTCTGAAGTATCTGGTTTTTAGCTCCCTTGGCAAGTGCATTTGGTGACCACTGAACAGTTTTTCTCTCATACAACGCCGTCCCCACCATTGCCTGGAGCGCTGACCAAGGATGCCTCTGGTCACGGGGGATGATCCTCCATGCTTAGAGGAAGGTTCACGTGCCCCGTGCACTGATCTCAGCCTGTTCTCCAGAGCAAGCCTGACCACCAACCCCACAAAAATTCCTCAGACCTGTGCTTGGAGGTTGTCTTCATCCAGTGTCTCTGAAAGGCAGGCAGAGGAGGGGTGCTCAGTTTGTGCCAGAGGGTCTCTGTGGCCAGAAGGTGTGGGACAGTTCTGGGGGAGGAGGAAGGAGTTTTACTGCAGGGAGACCAAGGGCCAGGGTTTTCTTTCTCTGCACGAGCCATACCTGGGCATTTTACTTGGATGACTCGTGGAGAGGGAGACATGTTACTGTGCGAAGAGCTCCCTGGTGCATCCACCACAGGGCTGCTGCTGGTGGTGTGAAGGAGGAACTGGACATTTTCCCACATTTCCTACACAAGCTTAAGGGACAAAACAGGATTTTGAGCTCCAGTGTGAAACCTTTCCTGTGTCATATGAGTATGAGTAACCACTGTGGCTAGACAGACTGTGGCCAGGACATAGAGGCTGGGGATTTGGAGGTCAAATTTGACTGGAAGAAACTCTACCAGAGCTTTAGTTCCCCTCCGAGGAATAGAGCTATGAGGTTTCCCTGCAGAGAGTCCTAGATCTCCACACCAAATTGCTTTTTGTCTTGTTTGGATTAGATATTAAGAAAGAAATTTTCCCTAAGTGTTTTGGGTTGGGTTTTTTGGTTTTTTTCCAGTGCAGAAAGGAGGGGGTGTGTTAAATGCCCATGAAGATACCCGTACCTAAGGACATCCTGAAAAGAAGAAGCAAATGTGACTGAAAATGTAGCAGCATCAGCAGCACTACTGAAAGACAGGACCCATCTATTGTGGTAGAATATTTTGCACTATCTAGCACTCTGCCATCATTGTGGTCCCATGATATTTCTAGCACAAGGAAGGGAAGATAAAACATCCACTGGCAATGAATGTCAAGGCTGTAACAGCTTCCAAAGCCGGCCAGTAGATATAAATATGACTTACTACAACCAACAACTTGGTACAGCTAAACAAAACCTCTTCCTAGCCCCCATGAGAGTTTTTAGCACCCACAGGACAATCTGTCTTGCACAACTCCATGTCTGCTAGAAACTCAGCCTGCCTTTTGCCATGCCACCTCAGCCTGTAAGTCCTATGAGTCTGATTTTCAGCAGGATAGTTTAAACTTCTCATCCAAGAACTCCACCACATCAGAGGGCAGCAAATGAATCATGTACATGCCTTTATCTGATGGTGTGTTTTTGTAAAATGAGCGACATGCAGTGAGGAACTTGCTGTTGCAGGGAAATTGTGTTTACATAAATTTCCAGCCCACAGATTTATTTTCCTCTGCCTTTCCCTGTATGTAAAATCCTCATTGGGAGCTATTTAAAAACCATCAGCATACAAATAGTTTACAAACTGAAGCTGGGAAGGGGGAGGAAATGCATGTTTCAAAGGGAGGCAGTGTTTAGGGAGCTGGTCTTGTGGCTCTGGGGAGACCTTGGAGCACCTTCCAGTACCTAAAGGGGCTCCAAGAGAGAGGAAAAGGGGCTTTGGACAAGGGCATGGAGGGACAGGTCAAGGGGGAATGGCTATAAGTTAAATTAGGGTAGATTTAGATTAGATATTAGGCAAGAGATTTTCCCTAAGTTTTTTTTTAATGCAGAAAGGAGAGGTTATGTTAAATGTCCAGGAAGATACCCATACCTAAGGACATCAATAGCATATTATCTCTACTCCTGGCAAGAATTAATCAATCTATTATACATCAAGAAAATGCTTGCAGGCCTTGAATGTTTAAAAGGCTCTGAAGCAGAATGTCTCAGATCTGCAATGATGCTTAACTATCCTCAAAAGCCTAGAGATCAGGCCCTGAAATCTTACTGATTTATGTGATTTGGCTGACTCCTGATCCTCACTTTGCTATCTCGCTCCAAACATCCCCCAGCAAAACAGCTCCTGTACCCTCCCTTTTGGAGGCTCTTGCACATAAGACAACGTGCTTGCCAAGCCTCGCATTGCAAACTTGGACAATACCAGAAGTGATTTTCTCAGGCAACCCTAATTTTCTCTCCTTGCCCGTGCTTTTCCCCTAGGTCTGTTTGGGGCGACCTGTCTCCCACTCATGGTTCCCTTGCCTGGTCCTGCCACTGCATCCTACTCAAATCCAGGTTTTCCTTTCCTCCATACGATTATGCTTTCCTGAGCAGAGTTTAAAAGTTCCTCCTACTGAACACAAGAGCAGCCTCCAGTCCTGAGGCCTTGGTCCTTTTCAGATGAGGGTCCTTTGCAGATGAGGCTGACAGTGTGGCAACAACAGATGGTGTGGAAAATCTCCTTTGATCATAGAAACACGGAATCGTTCCAGTTGGCACAGACCTTCAAGGCCATCTGAATTCCAACCACCTGTCATGGGCAGGGACATCTTCCACTAGATCAGGTTGCTCCAAGCTGTCTGAACTAGCCTTGGACACTTCCAGGGATGGGGCAGCCACAGCTTCTCTGGGCAACCTGAGCCAGGGCCTCACCGCCCTCACAGGGAAGAGCCTTTTCCTAACATCTAATCTAACCCTGTCCTCTGTCAGTTTAAAGCCATTCCCCCTTGTCCTATCCCTACGTGTCCTTCATGGAACAACCTGCCCCCATCAGAACTTGTTCAGGTGTTTTTGCAGTCTCTGTTCCTACATCAGCAATGGAGGACAAGGCCAGTCCCATGCCCCTTTCCTGGTGGAGGTCCCATGGACTCGCTTGGAGGGTAGTCCTGCCCCAAGGAGCAGTTCCCTTCCCAGGCCTTATGCCAGGCTCAGCCTAGTTCTGGGAAAACCCTTTGGCTCACATGTCGCTGAGTGCTGGCCCGGGGCCTTTGTTTGCAGGATGCAGAACACGTCTGGCGCTGTGTGCGTGGGCCTCCATCATGGTGGTGAGAGTTTATCATCACCTACTTAACCCTGCCTTAGACGAGCTCGTTGTACTGCCCCAGGTTACTCTGTTTGCTGGGGTTGCTGCAGGGAACAGCAGCTTGTGCACGCAGACATCATTACAGGCAAGCTCGTGTGTGAGGCACATGCAATAGCTGGGTTGCACTAATAGGTTGTGCCTATTATTAACATTACAGGGGTGCCTGGGGCCCAGGCTGGGATCAGCACCCTTGGTGCCCGGGGCTCAGGCTGGGATCAGCACCCTTGGTGCCATGCAGGTACTTGGGAAAGAAATTCTGATGTGATGTAAGCAGTAGGTGGTTTGCAATGAGGTTTTGGGGGGGGGCGATCACTGCCCTGCGTGGGCTTGCCTTGAGGTTTTTCTATGCTAGGAAGGACATTATTCAAAAGCCAACGAATGCTGGAGGTGGCAGCAGGATGGAGTCTCTGCTCCCATTGCAGGAGTCCTGACTCTCCTTGGTGGGTTGGAAAGGAGGGAGAAAGCAGAGATGCACAGGGGGCTTGCTCTGCTGAGAAGAGATCTTTTTGGTGGTGGGGCGGAACAGCTCAGTCAGTGCATCTCCAGCTTCACCCCCTTGAGGCTGGGCTGCATGTTTGGAAGGAAGCCAGAGAAGCTGTGGATGCCCCATTCCTGAAAGTGTTCCAGGCCAAGTTGGATGGGACTTGGAGCAACCTGGCCTAGTGTCCCTGACACCTGGAAGGTGTCCCTGCCCATGGCAGGGGGTTGGAACCGCACGGTGTTGAGGCTCCCTTAGAACCCAAACCATTCTATAATTCTACAGTTCATGAAATCAGATAGAAGGAGGCAGGAGGGAGCCCTCCCAGCAGTGGAGCAAAGCACGTGGGGACAAGAGCCAGAGCAGTGAGAAGAAAAGAGGGGCGCAGTGAAAGTGGAAAGCTTAAGCTTGGTTATTCCTGTGAATAGTTTTGGGGCACTTGTTTGTGTGAGGATCCAGCCAGGGGTGTGTCCCAGCAGATGCTCTGCCCTGCGCTCTCCAGCCTCTCTGCTGCCTGCAGCCACCTCAGCAATGTCTCCTGCAGGCTAGAGAGAGAAGAATCCATTTCATCTGGAGCAACAGGTGATTCATCTCTCAACCAGCCTCCTTGTGTGTGTCCCGGACACCACTGGGAGTGTGGATTCAGCAAGAACAGGGGTCAGCCCAGCCTCATCCAATGCCAAGTCAACCCTTGGGTCCCTGCATCCAGACGGGAACATGTGAAGTGTTGCAACAGCTTGAGGGCAATTAGGGGTGAGGATGTCAAGGAATGTGCTCAACACTGGATTGATCTATGCTAGGGAAAGGGAAGTGTTTATAAAGAAGAAAAAAACCAGCTTGGGAGAGAGGCCTTTGCTTGCAACAGGATGAGAGGGAAGCCTTGAAATATCCTTGAAGGATATCATAGATCTTTCTATTTGCCTTGCAAAAAAAAACCCATCCCTCTTCACTCTGTTTCCACAGCTACAGAGATATAAACATACAAAATCCAAGGTTATTTCTGTTGGGTTTTTTAGCCCTCAGAGCAGGCTCTTTCTGGAGTCAAAGCATTGCCAGGGAAGGCTCATTCCAGTAGGAGTGCCCTTAACAGTGCTATTTATTGAAGCAAGGCCTTTATTTCGTGATGAGCTGTACTGAGCTGGAAAATATGGGGGCTTGTGATCTCAGGGACTAATCTGCTTGTTCAAACTATAGTGGGGCAAGCAGTTATTCAGGGCAATTTTAATGGCTGGAGCAGCTGGGTTGTAAATAACCCATATAGGACTGAGTCTAGTTTTTCCCTGAACAGGATGCTCCCACAGATGTGACAATTAATCACAGTGATCAGTGTTTCTGCACCAGCATTTGCAGATAAATTGAATGATGGGTTCTTGCTCTTTCAAGGGATCGAACCAAAAATTAAGTCTGGAGGCTTAACACTTAGTCAATACTCCCCCAGAAACAGAGGATATTGAAAGAGAGAAATTACGATGTGGGAAATGTCACCTGGACTTGCAGTCTGAAGGCCACAGCTGGGATTTATTGGAAATATCTTGGCAGTTGCCATGGCATTTATTTTGCCTATAAAAGGTCTTCCAGGTGATGCTCTTTGACGTTAGAACGACTAAGTGTGAAAGGAAGCAGGTTAATTGGATTTCTTTGAAAGACAAAACACAAGAGGACCCAGGCTGATAAGCAGCTGCAATATTTCCACACCAGGTTGCCAGCTGAGCCTCTCAAGACCGACTCACACCACAGATGTCCTTGTGTGCTGCTGCCTGAGCAATGAGATCCCAAATCTCTCGCTGTTGGCAGGTAGACAGAGAGGAAGAAAATACTGCAGAAGTGGCTGATTTTCTCTCCACAACTCCATGAAAACCATCTCAGAGGGAGCTGGTGGACCCTCACAAGGACAACTGCATAGCAGACCTGAGGCTGAACATGGAATCATAGAATCCTAGAAAGGTTTGGGTTGGAAAAGATCTTAAAGCTCATCTCATTCCAGCCCCCTGTCATGGGCAGGGACACCTTCCACTAGACCAAGTTGCTCTACACTCCATGCCACCTGGCCTTGAACACTTCCAGGTTTGGGATATCCACAGCTTCTCTGGTGCTGGCCTCTCCAAGAGGCCGTGCTTTGCAAGCCTGAGTCAGGGGAAGTGGGGGAGACACTTCTCTTCTCCCTAGTTCTGATCCCACCCACAGCAGCCCACAGCAAGGCAGGGGCAGGGGGTCTGGATCCCATGAAGGCTGGGACCTCATCAGCTGGGGCCCCAGTCCCAGGGCTGGCATGGGAATCTGAGGAAAGGGAACTTGTGCCTGATGTGCCTACACTGTCCTGAACTTCTGGGTCACGTCTGCACCCTCACTTGCTCCTGAAGGGAATAGGTGTGCAGTCCTTATGAGCACCTACTGGGATTGCAGGTGAGAGATTTTGGCTTGGTTGTCAACTTTGGAGAAGAAGAAGAGTTGCGATTAATGGCAAAAAAACCAGGGAGCTCCCATCACCATTTGCCCTGTGCTGTGTCCTCTCCATTGTCTCTGGGATGCAGTAGATGAGGGAACGTGTGCCTGGGTAACTGTGGGTATAAAATAGACCAGTGTGGGTGAATAAGAAACAAAAAGAACATTAAATAATTCCTATAAAAGATGTGCTGTTTATTTTTTTTCTCTTGACACACCAATATTTTCCTTTAAAAGCTAAATTATCATATCCATGCTTGGGATATTCCATTCTGCTGTGAACCATCAGGTTTGCTTAGCACATTAAGTGCCTGTCAAAATTAAAGTTATCAGCAGTTAAAAGATGACCTGAATGGTGAGACAAGATACAAACCTTCTATGCAAAAGTATTTTTGTGAATGAAATGAGATGGAGGCCGGTCCTGTTTTTCTCCCAGGAGCACATACAGGACTCTGCTCATATTTCTTGCTTCTTCCCTCTGATGCTGCTTGTCTTCCCACAGTGACCCTCACGTCACTTGGCTGTCACCGGACTCCTGATGGACAATTTCACAGCCATTAATTGAATCATTGGCAAGTGACAAATGCTTCACTGTGAAGCCAACCTGCCTGGACTCTTTACCTGCCTTAAAGGAGAGAAGAGTGGCACATGAAATATCTCAGGGTGAAGGTAACCCTTAGCTGAGAGGAGCTTGTGAGTTATCTGCTGGGTTCCCATGTCAGGGCCAGGTCCTCTGCCACTGATGGAGATGTGTGAGGTCCTTTTGTGGCTTCTCTAGAGGTAAGAGAGTCAAGGAGGGGCAATTACTCCCAATTGCTCCAGCCTGCTCTTGTTGGATTGGACCCGTAGGCGATGTTGCTGGGCTGGCACTGAGTGCTGGGCCACGTCACGGCTTGCTCTTCGCTGGCCTCAGTTTTAACTTGTTCAATCCCCGTGGCCATGAGCAAAATGAGAGGGTTTTGTGGGCACAGCAGGTGCCAGAGCTGCGCTGCCTCTGCCCAGCCCCTGGCTGAGCCAGAGCGTGCGAGATTCCTGCGAACGTGCCGCCACACTGGTGAGACCATTCCACTTCTGTGTGATTGCCACCCTTCCATTTCTGTAGCTTCAGGTGTACAGTTTGAATGCCTTCAGCCCAGTCCTGCAGCCATGTGATGTCATGCTGTTTCTGCTGGTTGGGAGAGGCTCTGACACTGGAAACTGGCTCTTCTTGCAATATTTATGGGCCCCAGTGTCGGCATCTTTGAACTCTCTGTTGCATTAGCAGAGCAGATTGACTTTCTAACCTCTCACTCAAAACCAGCTTTCCCCCTTTATTAGAGCTTTTCTCTGAAGCATTTAGAGCTTTTCAACTTTCTTTTTGAAGTGAGAACCCCAGGCATGGTTATGTTTTTCCAGCAGCAAATGGTGAATGTGCTGCTCTCCGTCTTGGCAACCCCCACATATTCACATCCCAGGACCCTGTTTATTCTCAGGACTTCAGCAAGAGGAGCTCAGGGGACACCACCAGTCACCAGCCAGGCCCATGTCTGGTGGTTCAGTGAAAATTAAACAGTACTGTGTTAGGTCTGCAGGGGATGGAGTTAAGTCAACTCACCACAACCATTTAATTTTTATGGGTCTGGGGCTTTGCTTTTTTTCTGGTGATGATGTTCAAAGAAACAGTTGCCCCATCTGTAGCTATTACCTCCATTCCTGACTTTGAATTGAGCCACATTAAAATAAAAACCTACTGATTTGAGTGGAAGAAGAGCCCAGCCAAGACCTTTGCATTGGACAATGCCGGGGTAGGTTTGGTGCTGCTATGTTACATTTCTGACCCCAAAGCTTCTCTCTTGGCTTATGGACAATGATACAGACTGAGACAAGTCTGAAACTTGATTAATGAGCACATACACTACAGGAAAATGGCTTCGGCATTTGCAAGAAGACAGACAGCCTCAGGCATTTTGTGGCTTTTGACAGCTGGGAGCCATGAATGTCTGTTGTCTTTTTTCTTTTTTTTAAAAAAGAAAAAGCCCTCCCTAGAATGAACACATTCAGCAAATGGAAAAAAAAAAAAAAAAGGAAAGAAAACATTACTCCCAGCTGGGGTGAGAAAAATCTAGTCTATCAGCGAGATTGTCTGGTGGCTAAAAGGCAACTTCCTGGGTTTTGATGTTGGTGGGTTCATTCTCTGCATTCCTCCTTTCTCTTCCTAGATGGCCGGTTAAATTCTTCTAAATTCTTTCTTTTTTTTTTTTTTTTGGGTCTTCATTCAGGAAAAATATTTGAGCTATGCAGAGAACTTGCAGCCAAGTTCCCCTGGGAGCACAGTGCATGGACTTGGGTGCTCGAAATGAGCAGGACGCTCTCTGACGAGCCTGGAGAGGTTGGCAGGAGTGAGATTCCACTTTGAGATCCAGAGGAATCATGGGGTACAAAGCAGGAATTGGGAGCACAGGCCCATATTCACTGTGTGGGATGGGAAGGATGATTTCAGACTTCCACCTGAAGGAGGAGGTCCATGATATTTGGCCCTCAGCATCATTGCTGATTGGTCACACAGCCAGCCAGGTTCTGCTGCTCTGGTTGTACCAAGTTGCTGGTTCTTGCAGTCAGGAATGCAAGAAAAATTATTTATGGCATGAAAATATGGTTCTGGAGAAAATGACGTGTAGTGAATGTGTTTTGTAGGTTGAAGCTGGCCAACAGATTGTGTGCTTGGCACGTCTGCTTTAAAATTAATCATTTGTTTAAGTGATATCCTGATTTGGGATGCTTTCTTGAGCTTGGGACCTAAAATGCAACTTAGGGAAGACCTCCTTAATCCAACAAATAAATCTGTTGCAGACATAGGAGAGTTTTCTGTTGTTTTTCATGGAGTTCTTTATAGCTTTCAGATGGGACACTCCCAGCTTCCTCCAGAAATTTCACTTGCAACAAGTTCAACTTTTGGTCAGCACCAAAAATGCACCAAGAATATCAAGAAGTTTGGGGTCCCAGATACAAAAGCCAAGAAGGACTAGCAAAACTTAGTGATTTCATTTGTTTTCTTTCCATAGGAAAGGGATTGATTTCTGTGTTAAAAGGAGTGAGTTTCTTACAGAGCAGGCAGTGTGATGGATGGCTATATTAATAATATAGGACTTCTTCTCTAAGATGTGGGAATGGGCTACAGACTCTCCTCCTCCTCCTCTTCCCTTACAAAAGGGGAAATAGAGACTAATTGATAAAGATAGACTGTGGTGTGTGATGGCTGGCAGAACACATGAGTGATTGCTCTGTGCTGGAATATTATACTACAGGTCTCAATAATGGGCCCCCAAGGTCCCCTTATGTCCCAGCCTGGGGACAGGTCCCGCCAGAGCTGTGATTTGCTGTGCCTCCCACAGCCTCTTTAAAGTCTTTTTAGTGCCTGTCATTGACTTCCAAGACCAGATGCCTGTTTCCTCCAAGGTCTGTGGGAAGCGCGTGTGGGTCTGAGGGGAGCGGTCCCTGGACCCAGGGAGCGCTCGTGGCAGTGAAGCCTTTGCTGATTGCTCAGGTGCAGCGCAAGAAAAGTGGGGCCAGAGGCTTTGCACAGTGTGAGGGAGGCAGCAGAGAGCTGGCAGGGATGGGAGTGGGAGGCTGAGGCTGTAATTTTCTCCCTCTGATCTGCCTCCCTTGTAAACAGGCATTTCCAGCACTCAGGAGTGGTCTGCACATGGGATACATCATTTGTGTGCTGGTTCACCAGGAGTGGGTTCAAAGTAAAGGCAATGCTCCATCAGAGAGCTAATTGAGGAACTGAGCCTGGAGCCTGGTTGCAGAACAACCTGTTTCCTCCATCCTATTTGATTTCAATTCCACTTGCCTGGAAAACTCAGATCTGTGCATCCCCATGCCAGCTCTGTTCATTTCCCTATGGTACCACACATTTTGTTGCAAATTATAAAGACCATGCTAATGGCTGCATTTCCTTTTTATCCTTTGGTTGCCTGTATTTAATATTTGTAATAACCTGTGTAGTGTTCCCTGCAGTTGTAACTGTGTGTTTCGCTGGTAAAGGCTCATGTTGTTTAAAGTCCAGGTTTTTTTTCCATTCCGGGACGGAGATTTTGCTGCTTTTATATCAATATGATGGCTTACAGTGTTCTGGCAAGCTGGAGAAAGAAGATAAGAATGAAAAAAATGCTACATTTCATGACCCAGTGGCTTATGCTCTGTGTGCTTCACTGTGGACATTTAACAATCGCGAGAGAAGTTCTTCTATGCCCCTTAAAATATCCACATCTTTAATGTAAATGAATCAGAACCATTTTTTCACGGTCAGGTCATGCGACTCTGGAGTCAGAGGGGATTACAGTGGGCATATTGTATATATGGATGAAAAGAGAGAGCCCTGACACTGGAGCAGACACGTGGTACAGAGAGATGTAATAAGGAGATGGCTAACTAGTCTCGTCTTTAATTTCTGCGTTACATTTGGTTTCTCTTCTTAATGATCCTGAAATGAGAGGTGTCATGCAGGTCAGCAGAGTGCTGAGCCCACTGTCGGGGACTGGATCCGTTCTTGGCACTGCCGCTACTTTCCTGGGTGATTTTAGATAGATCTTTTCCCTCTTTGTTTCCACTGTAGCTTTTCTCTCTCACCCAGCCATACCACAAGTGCTTTGGGGCAGGGTTCATCTGTCCCTCTGTGGTTACTCAGTGTCTGGGACCATGGAGATTTGCTCTTCTCTCTGCTAATTCTTTAGTATAATTTTTATAAGAGGCCTGACTCATTCAAGCATGAATCAGGGGGGTGGATGGGATTAAGCCTGGTGCATCTGCCTAGGGAGAAATAGGATGGGACTTGCAGTTGTCCTTCCTTACAGACCCGAGGCTGCCTCTCCACCCCAGGCCAGCTTCCCTGCTTACTGGTTTAAACTGGGCAAGTTGGGCTGGGTTTTGATAGTTTCTCCCTGTGATCAGGACCTACCCCCTGGCAGGATGTGTCAGACATCAGCTTGCTGTTTGCATCAGGGATGCTGTCAGTGCTGGGTGCTATGGAGCAGACCCAGAAATGCTGCAGAGGGAAGGAGCCCACCTGCCCCACTGGGTGGAGGTGACACTTGCCCCAAACACAGTTTGGCCCTTTTGTCTGGCCAGGCAGTTGCCATAAGGAAGGGAAATACAGTAATAAAAATGTGAAATTCAGACAGAAGCCATTCTTGGAGGAGCGAGTGGTGGACGCCAGTGGTTCAGACTAGGTGGTTGCTGCCTTGCTTTGTATCCCACACCACACCCCAAAGGACTGCTGATCCTGTGGTTCCCTGCAGGGCTCTCTGTGCCTTCAGGAGCTTGCTGGGTCCCTTAAGAGCAAAGTATTTTTGCTCAAGGTCATGCTTTCAGTGTGACAGCGGGAGAAGCTGTGTAAATGAAAGGTTTGCATAAAAAATGAGAAAGGTACAACCAGACTGGAAAGGAGTTTTTTTCCCTGGGCACTTCACTTGCATTTCACAAAGGTGGCTTTCTGTCTGTAATGATGAGTGTGGCAGGGCCAAATTCATGGAACATCTGGGGCCAGCTCCTTATGCCAGCAATAGGTAAGATGCTCTGAAATGGCCTTTGGTGGTATTACTCAGCCGTGTGTGAATTTTCCTTGTGCCCTCTGTGGATTTCATGCTCTCAGTGTGCGTGGCTGAGATGCACACACAGCCTCCAGCATACTGATGAGCCCCTGACATTAGTATTCAGTGCCAAAAGCCAGAGCTGTTAGACGAGGGATGATGGTGTGAAAGGGAGAACCAGTAATTGATTAGGCTGTATTATAACATTGACAGTCCTGACCCAGCTCCCTCGCAAAGGAGATTTACCAAGTGCCAATTTAGAGCCTCAGCACCACAAATAAGTCACCGTGGAGGATATGTGTGTTTTGGGTGCTGGGTTTGTCTCTTGGGAATTTGCGGAGAGGGAAACACATGATTGACAAGGGGCTAGAAAAGTCAAGCCACAGGCTCCTCTGTCCGTCTGCACACACATGGTTTCCATTAGCAGGGCACCCACCCCTACTTGGCACAGCACTTGGCACTAAGTTAATTTAAATTTAGGCTCAGTCTAAGGTGCTTTTGTTGAACAGGGCTCTAAGTACATGATCACATGCAGCACTTTGGGCTAAGAGTGCAAGGGAACTGCTGGCTGCTTGATACATTCCAGATGTTTCAACTGAAGGTGAAATTACCCCTTTGCCCTCTGGATTTGGGCTAAATTTTTGGGGTTGGGGTTGCCCAAGGTGTTTGCTATAGGGGCAGGTGCAGGGTGCAGACTGAAGGTTACTGTGCAGGAGTGCCCTGCAGCTGTGGGAGCCACAAACAGATTTCATGGGTAAATTAATTTAAACAGGTGAATGACTTTGCTCTGGTTTGTTGTGTTTAACCTTCGCTGCCGTCAATGGTTTATCTAGACCTCTGGATAAACAACAGAAAAACCCAGAGGCTGAACCAATGCGATGTTTTTTTGTCTAGTTTTCAAACAGAGCTGATTTATAGTGGGCACAAATACATGAGCGAGTGGTTATGCTTTTTAAAAATAAATTAAAGACAACATTTGCAATGAATGGAGCACAAGACCTAGCCAATTTTTTTCCTGTGCCCTTTTTAATGAGAACAATGGTGAGGAACAGCCTCGGTTTTTATGATTAGCTGAGAATGGTTGCGAATATTTCCTTGACACCAAAGGCAAACGTGAAGCATCATGAATTAATATTTGCAAGGCGGCATTTTGAGGTCTCTGAGCTCAGCAGACCTGTAATAAAACAAGGAGCAGTGATCATTACTTCTGTTTGCAAAGCTCAGGGTAGGCAGTGGCTGGGGACCAATCTCTGGAATTATCTGGTTGTGGTGGATGTAATTGGGGAGCAGGCGGGGGGGTTCCAATGGAGTGGATTCACTCCCTGTTGGAGAAGCAGGAGATGGGGAGAGACGTGCTGGTGCTATCCATCATGTGTAGCAGACACCTCTGACAGTGATCTGCACTGCAGCAATTTTCTCTTGGTCAGGCGATTATTACTTGTCAGTCCCAGCTGTTACCTGGAGGACCCCAGTTAGCAATTACTTGAGGGTGTTATCCTCAGCATCGATTATTTTATTAGCTCCCTGATGAATCATTTGTGTCAGCCATCTGAGCCTTATAGACCAACCTCTGGTGCAAGACACCGAGCCCTGGCCAGCACTAAGTCATCTACTGAGGCTTCCCAAGAGGCAGGAGGCTCCTGGGGGTCACCTTCTCCCTTGCTCTGGAAGGAGCCCTCGTCCCCCTGTCCACCACAGGTTGCTTGTGGCTGTCTCATCTGGCTCCACTTTTGGAGCCACCACACGAGTGCCAGGCTGGAGGAGGAGAGTGTGGCTGTTCCACTGCCCCAAACAGATGGCATGGCAGAGCTGTGCCCTGGCCTCTGACAGCAAACACCAGGGCCCATTGTTCTCAGGGCTCCGAGAAAATAGATGGGTGAACACACAGGCAGCTGCAGAAAACGTTCTTCAGGCTGTGCTTGTGCAATGGATTAAAAAAGAAAGAAAGAAAGAAAAAAAAAAACCAAGACAAAAAGAAGAAGACTACTTATTCATTTCTGTTTAATGATGAACAGTTC
The DNA here is from genome assembly GCA_013400975.1 of Atrichornis clamosus. Taxonomy (NCBI): domain Eukaryota; kingdom Metazoa; phylum Chordata; class Aves; order Passeriformes; family Menuridae; genus Atrichornis; species Atrichornis clamosus. The sequence continues at coordinate 133,834 of WBMZ01011092.1, read as the reverse complement.
CTGTGGGGAGTGATGACACAGCAGAAGAGATGGTCTGGAATCAGATGATGCACATTGCAGCAAGAGCTCTTAGTTTGCCTTATTTTTAACCCACGATCTGCAGGACCTTAGTGCCTCCCTGTTCAGTGCTGCCTGCTCCTAATCAGCGTCCTCAGGCACAAAGGCAAACAGAAGGACAAATGCCACCAGGTGAAACCATTCCCACTTGGTCCTAGAAGAATAAAGCTTGTTGATCTGCAAGTGAGGGGCCTACAAGAGAGCTGGAGAGGCACTTTGAACAAGGGCATGGAGTGATAGGACAAGGAGAGCGGCTTCAAACTGACAGAGGGCAGGGTTAGGTGGGATATTAGGAAGAAATTCTTCCCTATGAGGGTGGTGAGGCCCTGGCACAGGTTGCCCATAGATGCTGTGGCTGCCCCATCCCTGGAAGTGTTCCAGACCAGGTTGGACAGGGCTTGGAACAACCTGGTCTAGTGGAAGGTGTTCCTGCCCAGGGCATGGGGTTGGAACGAGATGATCTTCGAAGTCTCTTCCAAACCCAAACCATTCTATAATTCTATGATGTGTGAAACATGACGACTTTTTGAGCAATGCCACCACCCACAGCCCTTGTGCAGCTTCAGCTGAAGCAGTTGGAGAAGACACCAGGCTCTTGCTGAGCACAGCCTCTTGGTACCCAGCTCCCTTGACACCATTAGTATCAAACACCAGATCCTCATATGATTTAAACCACCCTGCCTTGTTGTGGCTGCTGTGGGTTTGAGAACGATGGTATACACTGCTCTGGCCCTCCATGGATGCAGAATAAGCCAGTGTGGGGCACCAGGTCTGAGGAGCAGACACCTGAAGGCAGCATCAAGATGGGAGTGTTTCCAGTTTGATTCAGACACCGCAGTCGGTTTGTCCGCGTTTGGCTCCGTCTCAGTGTAATACAGCTCTTCAGAGGAAAGATCCAACAGAGTGAAAATCTTTGAAACAGGGGAAAAAGAGCAAAAACATAGCCTAGGGAGCCTGTCTTAAAAAAACAAACAAAAGGCAGAGAGGAAATGGGAAGCAGTGGATGGTATGTTACACAGCGTACAAGCCAACGAGCAATATCTGCGGGTCATCCATTCCTCCCAGCCTTGGAGAGGACATAGGTCCCTGGGTTAAATTACAGCCATCCCTCTTCCCCCGAGCCTCTATTATTTTGTCTCCAAATGCCCAGCAATGACAGTGACAAAAATAGTTTGCAAAGTCTGACAAAAATCATGATTTCCCTAAGTTTTGCCAAGCCTTGTTTCATGTTTAAAGTGCTCTGGCTGTTCCTCCTCGACTCAGCGCTGACCTTCTGGCTGCTCTGTCCCTGCCTGATCTGATGGAGAGGTAGAAACACTCTGCCTTAACCAGCACACTGCCAGCCCTTCAAAGCTCTCCTCCTAGCTGTGCCCCTCGATTTTAATTTTTATTTCTTTTCCCGAATGCCTTGCCTTCAAAGTGAGATTTTCTTTGGTTTGTAATACTTCACACTTCATATTTCCTTCATGGCTGGAGGGCTGTGGAAAGGGAGCAGTGCGGGAGTGTTGAAAGCAGCCTCTGAAGGGATGGCCTCAGTCTTTTTTGGGCAGCCTCACAGCAGGAAGGGCTCACTCTTGGCATCCAGTGAGTGCCTTGGGCTCCCACCCTGGCACAGGGATGTGGCACTGAGCAGATTCAGCTCCTTCAGACGTTCTTCATATTACAGACAACAGAGTAAATTGTCTACAGCGAAGCAATTATCTTAATAAAGACAATTTCAGCTTTGCTGGGGTGACTGAGAAGAACCCACAGACAAAAAGAACATTTGGCAGTGACTAATTTTTACAGTTCATTTCTGGGAGTATTTGTTTCCTCACCCAGTATTGGGGTGGGAGTTGCAAAGCGGAAAGCTCTGGGATGCAGTGGGTAAATCAGGGGAATAAACAGATATCCTCCCTGCTTTCAATTGCAGCTGATTATTCAGTTTGTTGCTATGCTTGCTTCCCCTGCAGCTTTTTTTCTTATTTTCTTTTTGTTTCCTTGGGATTTTGCTGACAAAGGAAACTACTGTCAGGCCACCTTGGATTTCATGCAGCCGTGCTGGCTCATGTGGCAGTAACACGGATGTAGAGAGGACACTTTGCTGCTGCACTGAGCAGGCTGGGCTTGTCTGCCAGCACTGGAGATCTAAGGAGACACTCTCAGCATAATCCCAGAGTTAAGGAAAGGCAGAGGATCTGCCTCAGAGCTTGTGGTCTGGTGATGCTAATGAGGCCAGGTATTAGTTGCCTTCACTGCATTTTTGGCTCTTTTCTGCCAAGGACACCGCTGATCATCCTCTGGAGGGTGAGGAACTTCATGAAAGATTCTTGTCAGCTTTCCCCATGATTTGCTTGGATTTAGCCCAGTTTCTTCTTAGAAGGACACGAAGTGAAGAGAGGTTTGTCTCCTGCACTCCTGCTGGAGCAGACATGAAGAAGAGGAGGCAAGAGACAGGGTCCAGCCAAGCCTGAAGATACGTACAGAGAAGGGAAGATGTGATTTAAAAGAGAATCATGGAATAATTAAGATTGGAAAAGACCTCTAAGATCATTTAGTCCAACCGTTCACCTAACACTGCCAGGTCCACCACTAAGCCATGTCCCAAAGAACCACATCTACACATTTTTTGAACACTTCCAGGAACAGTTATTCCACCATTCCCTGGACAGCCTGTTCCAGTGCTTCACCATCCTTTCAGTGAAGAAATTTTTCCTAATATCCAACTGAGGTCTTTATCTGCATCTGCCGGGCTTGTTCTTTCTCTCCTGCTCTTGCTATCGTGGTAGGGTTCAAAGTCCAGAACTGGGGGATGATGTGTCCTGAGCTGCTCAGAGAAGTTAGGCCAACAGCTCTGCCTCAGAATGGTGTGCAGGCTGTGTTCAAGGCTTTTTAGACAATGGAGGAAGGAACTTTGCATGCAAGCAGGCAGTTTATGTCTAATGAGCCCAAAGTCTGCTGAACTGCCTGGCATCCCTTACTGTAACAGCCTGGCATCTCTTACTGTAACAGCCTGCAAATCATTATCAGTATTTTTAGGTCCCTGATGACTCTTAACAACCTGGCTCAGGCTGCCTAAATCACTACTGAAAATGGGAATCAGGTTCTTTAGTCATGTCAACATGATTTATCCTACTTGATCTGTCCATCTATGGTCAAGTCTGTAGCTGCAGCAACTGCTCGGAGCTGTATGTGTGGCTGGGGAAGAAGGACACACAGCTAGAGGGTGATTTTTCTTTTCTCAGGATGTGTGTCCAGGTTAGGATTGATACATGATCTGCTAGAGAGGCTTTGTCTCCATCCTTTGTGAAGCAGCCTTGAAGACTTCAGTGGTCTCTACATGTCTGGTTTAAGGCATGCAGCTTGTAGGTGGATAAAATTAGGTAAAGTGAATCTTCCATGTAGACACTGCTACAAGTTTCACCCTGTGTTTTTAAATAGTTTTGTATAAATAAGGCTGGGGAATGACACAACCCAGGTCTGCAAGGCATTAGCACTCCCCGGCACGCTGTACATTTCACATGGAATGCTGTTAGCAGCAGGGAAAAGGCCAAGCCAGGCCTCCAGATCTAAGCATGCTCAAGTTGTGGAAAAATCTGGATCTGGAGGAGGATCTGAAGTTTCCTTCTGACCTCTATTTTCACAAGGAGACAAACCACCCTGCCCAGCTTTGCTGAGCCTATAGTTCCCTAATTCTTTCAATCCAGCTGCTGCAACCCTGGGTCTATCTCTGCTCCAGATGAGTAATTCTGATCTCTTGTTACTCCATGAATATGCAACCCACAGTGGTTGCGCAGGGCTGTCCTAGACTGCATCTTCTGTAGGGTCTGTAGAGCCACCTTGGAATCAACAGAGAACTATGTGGCCCCTGGTATTGACCTGGATTATGTTTATAAAGCAGGTGTGGTGCAAAACATCCATACAAAGCTATTACCTGGCAGAATGGCCCCAGCACTGTTATCTGAATGCAGGAATGGGCACCTGATCAGATGCTGCTGTATTGCTGTGCCTTCCTTGGCCACCACCCCTCATCTGCGAGATGGTAGCTGCATGTTTCAGTACCCACAAGTAAACCACATATATTAATAATAATTAATTATAATTAATAATAAACTTCAGCTGCTGTCATGAATTCTTTTCACTTTGCAGGCAGGGGACACTGAGAGTGTGTGATCACTACCAGCACTTGCACACAGAGCATACCTCCTGAGGCTGCTGAGCCAGCAGCACTCGCCCTACCTGTGCGCTTGGAGCATCCAAGTGCTGCCCCCTTTATTCCCAAACGTTCATATGCACCACAGATCCCTGGGAACAGCACATGGACGTTTTCACCTGTAAACCCACATGCCAGATGTGGTAAGCAGTACCTCTCACCCAGGTTATTCCTTTAGGTGTCTCCACTCTTTCCATGGGCTCAGTTTTTCATCACCCTGAAAATCTTTCTCTCCCCATTTTTCCCAGTGTTTCAAGGACTTGCAGCTTTTTGGCTTGCTTTGTGAGGTGTCTGGCCCCACAAAACACGAGAGATTGCACAAACCCTGAGCACGGCCTGTGGCTGAGCCAACCCATGTGGCAAAGCACTGATGCAGAAACACACATGGTTTTGCATTTTGTACTGGTATTAGTAAATCCTTGATGAGAATCTCATATTTTTCCCAACTGCTGTAGGCTGACAGGAGGTGGGAAAGGCCTGGAGCACAGGAAAAAATATGTCCCTCTTTGTGAAAGATCTTCAAGGACTGAGGGGGAATACCTGGGGAAGGAGAGAGGCTGTGGTGCAGCTGGAGTCTGCCCAGGTGAGGAGACAGGACAGGCCTGCTGATTTATTGGGGTCTGAGCACAAGGTTTGCAACACTGGTGCTGTGCCATAGGCAAGAAACCACCCAGCCCTGGGCTGCTGCACTGGCAGGTGTGTCAGGTAACACCCACACACACCAAAACACTTCTTCTCACAAACACACACGCACTGCTTCAGCAAGGCTGTGCTGCTCAGAGGCTTTCCCTTTTTAGAGTCACAGGGTGAAGGACTTTATGGCATAACACGACTGTCCTGAGGTGCAGAGGAGGTAACCTAAGAGTGAATTTTCCATCTGTCCCTGGAGTTATGAAACACAACCATAACTGTGTCTGTAAATTTAGAGAGCACAAATAGACCGAGGAAATTACAATGTGCTTCCACATGCTTTAAATCTAGGGCTGGTCCCGTGTTCCTCTGTGTATAACCAGGGTCGAGTCCTCCTCCTTGCTGTTTTCCTTTAATTTAATATTCCTTGCAATAGACTGTTCCCCTTAATGTGCCTAATGTAAAACACACTGGTTTGCTGACTGTGGCAGGAGTCTCTGGCTCAGGCTGCCCTGCACGTCGCCGTGGAGTCTGATGGTGGGGAGGGTAATGACTCTGGGAAGTTTGACACTGAAATGACATATTGGGAGTATTTACTGGGCAGAGCTAGGGAGATGAATTATTTTGTTGTTAGTGATTAGATCTGGGCTGGCTGAAAACACTGAATAACGCTTGCTATTAGACTGGATGCTGGGGGATGCTAATTTTTAGGAAACAAAAGTGGATGCTTTCCTAGATGCCTACATTTACAGACATATTTGTGTTCCCTTTTAATAAAGTGAAAGCAAGTATGTCTGCCCTGTGATGAAAGCCCAGGCCTGTTTCCCAAGCAGGGTTTGTAGAATGTACAAGGGAGCACAACAGGATCGCACTGGCAGGAGGGGGGCAAGTTTCCAACGGGAGGCCCGGTCCCCAGGGCAGAGGTTGGCCCTGGAAAGGGCAAGCAGGGTTTCCAGACTCAGTAGAATGAACTCATCTGTCATTGTCATTTTTTAATTGTTTTCTGAGCTTTACTGCTGATCTTTTAATAGGTCGTGATCCAAAATATTCTGCTCTGCTGTGGGTGGCATGTGTCACAGGTCCCCCACTGTCTGTGCACAGACCGGTGTGGGGACTGTCTGGGGACAGGCTGCCTTGCAAGGACACGTCAGGAATCTCCACCCTTGACTGGTGCTGAGCGGGAGAAATGTCTCTGCTCCTGATGGGCAATCAATTGCCATGGAGGGACACGTGCCCTTAGGCTGTGGTTTCACAACTCTATTAACACCCTCTTAAAGACCGTCTTTCGCCTTTCCAACTGCTCACTTCTGCCTTTTATTTGCCATGCTAGTGGATTGCGGAGATCATCCAGGTGATAAAACCCCTTTTTTCTTTTTTTCCTACTATATGAGGCTTTCCCCCTAAACCACATCCATTCCCAGGCACCCTGCAGCGGGCAGGGGATGGGGGAACTCAGCTGAAGCAGCCCTGCATGAGAGACCACAGATCTAATGTCCTTCTTTCTTTCCTACCTCTAGCAGAACTGGGGGATTCTGAGGCATGCCTGTAAAGAGTTCATACGCCTCCAAGACCCGAATTTGCAATCCGTGGAGCTGCCACGGGGGGAATAACGAGAGGCTGCACGGCCATGTGGACACCTGCAGTGTCAGTCCTGAGGTGGGACTGAAGACCTGCAGCATCCCAGAAAAGCAAAGGTAAGCTTAAGAGTCATATAAGACTCTTGGTTAATAGGGGGCCCTTTTACTCCCCTTTGGTTTTAGACTTCTGATGTAGGTTTGGTTCAGGTTTTCTGATTTTCTTTCCGACAGTGTGCTTCTCTTTACAATTTTTGTAACTCCAGGATTCGCAGATTTAAGATATGCACCGAATCCTGCTCCCTGCCAAAAAACTGATGGGGGAAGACAACGACTGGCAAGGACACAAGCAGAAATTCCCGTCCTCAGAGACACTGCCGAGGCTAATTCCCTTTGCGGCCAGGGCAGGAGACGGTAAGATCGCATTTGCCCAGCGGGTCCCCTTCTTTAGGCTCTATCAGAGTGGCTGCCATCCGCCAAGACACACGCAGGGGTTTCCAGGGACTAATCACAGCTCCCGGTGATCCCCCCGGCCCCGCAGCCGGCGCGGTGAGTGTCCCGCCCGGTGCCTGTGCGTGTGCCCCAGCCCCGGCAGGAGCCGACTTCAAAGAGCCCACGAAGCTTATGCAGGTCAGCGAGGAGCCAGCGTGCTGCTATCCCAGCACGCTCTTATGAGGGGAACTGATACCCTGTTAATTATATCCTCGTCTTGCCAGCCGGTCCCTGCTCCAACACCCCTCCCCTCCTGCCTGCCAGGCATTTCCGAGCAGCGCGGAGACTGAGCCTTTTGCTTCTTGTTCATCAAATCTTCACCTCGTTGTTAACTGCCTGACAGCTTGTCTCTTTGCTCTGCAGCTCCTTGCCCTTTCCTGCCTTTCTTCTGTCTCTGGTGGCTTCGGAGGTCTCCTCTCCTCTCTGGAAGGCACCCATGGGGTGTCAGGGCACTGCTGCCTCGCAGAACCCAGCGACCCTGCTCGAGGTGCGTGACCCGGTGGGCACCATGTGGCCCCTCTCTCCTGCTTAGTCCCACTTTGCTCCTACTCCTGAAGGTTGTGGTAGAAGAAAGATTTGCCAGAGAAGCCTTTATTTTGCTCAGATCATATGACAGCATGGTGGGGGAGCAGGAGAGAAGTGTCCAAGCATGTGATCCTTTCCTTAGGTCTGAAACAGAAACACTTAATGTCCAAGCTGTGCAACGGGGCCGGGAGGCTGCTGGATTTCACTTTACATGAGGGGAAAAGATTGGGGCTGTGCAGGGAGCAGCTCCTTTTTTCATTGAAAGGGTGATCAGGCACTCCCACAGTCTGCCCAGGGTAGTGGTGAAATCATCACACCTGGAAGTATTCAAAAAATTGTGTGGATGTGGCACTTGGGGACAAGGTTTAGGGGTGAACAGGGCTGGTGAAATGGTTTGACTTAGTGATCTTAGGGGTCTTTTCCAACCTTAATGACTCTATGATTCCTGGAGCTGTGACACCCCAACATGATCCCTACCTTCAGCTGGGAATGGCATAATGGAATTCCCCATGTTCTTTTGTTCTGGCAGTATCTGCAAGCCTGAAAACACTCAGCACCTGCTGAGTGATCAGAAGAATTACCAACACAGATCCACCAGGAGCAGTGTGCTCTGGTGGGAAGACCTTCCTGACTTGAGGCATTTGATGTTTGTAGGTAGAGCCCTGGAAGCAGTGCTGTTGGTGTTGGAGGGTTGATGGATTATGCTCCAGTCCCAGGGGCCTCAATGTCCCCAGAATGTGCCCTTATCAGGTGCAGCAGGAGTTAAGAGAAAGCGAGCTGCTATCTCACTGATCCCTGCTGGGACGGCTCCCCTCATTTTTAGCTTTGATATTCTTGTGCTGGAACAACTCTGGCTTCTCTGGGCCCATTTTTAATGAAGCCTGGCTGGGATTTTAACCAGAAATGTTTGGGGAATCTTATCAATCCGCTATTATTATTTTCTTTTTCCTTCCCCTTTGAATTCCAGTCAGCTGCTGACTGTGAAAACACAACAAGAGGCTCAAATCAGTCAGGCCTCGGCGTATTCAAATTGGCACCAGTTTGTTTGTTTTGGGGCTAAAGCCAGAGTGAGAAAGCCGGGGCTTTGAGATGCTATTGGAATCACCTGGGAAAATACACACTGCTTTCATCTGGCCTCCATTCCCTGTGGTCAGGAGGGCCCTCTGCCCCCAGCTGGGCTCCCAGCTCCCTCCTCCTTTTTTTATCAGCGGCAGGACCCTCGCTGTGCCTGGGGACAGGCACTTAGTGGTGGCCATATGACATGGAGAGAAAGTCCCAGGGGAACAGATGTTTCTCTTTCAAGGAGCATGGGGGCCGGGGGAGAGCCTTGAACAAGGTATCAAATACCTCCCAGGCTTTCAAAAATCAGTGCTGGGAGCTGCTTCTCTTGATCATGGCGGGGAGCTTCTGGTAACACCTAATCCCTGGCACTGCTCCAAAAGAGGGGCCTGAATGCAGTAATGCAGGGTCTTTTTATATATATTTTTTTTTTTCTTGCAGAAATGACATGTCCAGAGACATGGACAAAGCTCCGTGAACAATTTTTTTTTAGGCTTGTGAAAAGTTTTATGCATCTTTCTGAGCCATAAAAAAAAAAAAAGATTCTCTCCCCCTCGTAAGAACTGAGGACCACACTCTCTGCAGTGGAAATACCTCTGCTGCCCCTGCAGACCAGCACTGGTGTCTTCACTGCTTGATTTTCTTCTGCAGCCCCAGCTCCCTCACTAGAAGATGATGGAAACAGTTTGCATGGATGAAGCTTAGGGGATGGCATCAGCCATTTCTTTGCTCAGTGCTGTCAGGAAGAAATTCAGGGCTCTGAGGTGGTGAGGCCTTGGCAGAGGCTGCCCACAGAAGCTGTGGCTGCCCCATCCCTGGAAGTGTTCAGGGCCAGATTGGATGAGGCTTGGAGCAACCTGGGGATAGTGGAAGGTGTCCTTGCCTATGTCAGTAGGGTTGGAACAAGATGAGCTTTAAGGTCCCTTCTAACCCATCCATTCTATGATTCTATGGTTCTATGATTTTCTGCTTACAGTAACAAACATTTCCCTCATGCTTTCCTCAAGCTTTTTCAGATTGCTTCATCTTTCACCAAACTTTTTCCTGCTTTTCCTTTTCTTTATTCAGGACTGTATCAGTTTTCAGGACACAGATCTGCTGCAGTCCAGGAATTTGCCCTTTCTGGATCTGTGTAGCCTGCTTACACACTGTTACAGGGTGATTGATATGAGACTAGCCCAGCAGCCCTGGATTTCAAAAAGGAGGTTTCATCTGAAGAGTAACATCCCAGGTTGTCCCTCTCCACATTTATCAAACAGAAGAATTAAATGGCCCCTTCAAAGAGGACGTTGAATGTTTATACAAACTTTACTGTCCAGCTGCAAGCTCAGCTCTTCCATCTGCAGCCTGGGCGGTGTGATCCTGCAGGGTCACACCTTCACACCCACCATCACCTGAACTGTCAAACAAGGAGCTGGATCTCCCCATGGGTTTTGAACATCTTGGAAATGAGGGGGTTTGCCAGCATGCTCTGGTCTGCTTTTCCGGTGAGGGACATGTCCCTTATGCACTATCATCACCACTGTTCTAGCAGGGCTGAAAAGCCTCCCAAAGACTCTCAGGGCATGGCAGGGCTGCTGTCCCCAGGAAAAGGTGAGGAAATGGGCACTGACAGGGGCACCTGCCCCAGACCACTAAATAAATGAATGAACAAATCTGGCAGAGCTTTTCACCTGGGGTTCTATGACCCCACCTTTGCAACGTAACCCAGTGCTACCCAGTTGGGAAAACAGTCTGTCAAGAAAAAATGGCCCAAAATTTCTGCTTACATCCAGACTTTTGTGGTGGATTATTTTTCTGTGCCTGAGAGGTGATTGAGTGTGACCTTTTTGAGAGCAAGGACTTGTCATTAGCTCCAGATTCCAAGGTGAAAGTTTGGGCTGCAATGTGCACTCTGTGGCAAAGCTTAAAAATGCCTTTTCAGCATTACCTGCAGCTTTTTCTTCTCTCAGGTTTGTCTCCTTGTCTGTGAGACAATCTCTAGACCACATCAAGGCACTGTGGTGATGTATAGTGGTAAATATATGGTTGCGTTATATCTGTGGGGTTTGTAACGGTATTTGTTCCTCCAGCAGCTCATCCCTGAATCCAAACCAGGCAAGGACTTCTCTGTATAATAACTGCACGTGACTGGCAGCCTCTGCACAAGGGTTTGTCTGCTCCTGGTGGGGCAATGGAGCATGTGCCTGGTACAAGAAGTGCTGCCTTTGGCTGATACATTGGTGTAGAGCTGTAGGAAAGATTTTACAGCAAAATCCCTATTTTGCAGTCAGCTGGCTGGATGTCTTCACTTTCCCTGGTAATTACCAGCTCCCGGTGTCATCATATCTATTTCAGTGGCTTTTGAAGCCACCATGCTGCCTTCTTCAGTTCATGACACACGAGTGTTCTCTTAGACACGAACACCTCTAGAGGAAGAGCTCATTTTTCTCCCAGGGAGCTGTGTTTCCATGTACACATCCCAAAGGCACTCAGTGTCTCCGCAGCCCAGACAAGGTTTCACAGGCATTACCATCTTCTGTGCCTCTGTGGGGCTTTCCAGGGGGCTTATCCCAGCCACTCTGCCTGACGTGCAATTGACCCCAATAATGCAGGGCAAGACTAAGGGTTTCAAAGCCTGCCTCAAGCCCTTGGAGAGCTCTCCATATTCCCATCCTGTCCACAGGACACTGCTGACTCCCTGTGCAATGCCCAGCTCTGAGCAGCCTTTTATTGTCCCCAAGCCCCACTGACAGCATCCTGACCATGCTCTGTGCCAGTGAGTTTGCTGCTGGTGAGCTTGCTTGGAGGGTAAAAACCCTTCAGGACGAGACTTATGCTTCCCATCAGACTCTTCCGGAAATCAGTACGAAGCAAAAAAAGACAGCGGGATGATCCAGCCGGTCTTTCATCCCTAACGAGAGGCTCCTAATGAGAGCCTCCTCCTTCTGCCATGGAGCTGTGCCATTGTCCCTCTCTATATTGTTGTAGTAGAGCAAAGGAGGAGCAGGGAAAGGATCATTTAGCACGTGAAAGGCACCTCTTGTATGGGGCTACATGCCTGGCACAGTTCAGCCGGGGTGAGCGACCAGCTCCTGCCAAGCTGTGATGTATGAGGCAGAAAGGTCAAAAGTTCTCCCTTACAATCGGCAAGAAAAGAGAAGGCAGGCGATGGTCACTTAATTTGTGGGTTTTTCCCTCTACTTGTCAAGCGGAGTTTGGGCAGTGGTAATGGATGAGCCATCAATTAAAGTGGGACACTTCATCTTTTGTCCTGGTTCCCAAAGGGCCCAATTCAAGCCTCGGCCAAATCGATGGGAGTCCATCCACTGCTGCCAGTGGGTCCTGGACTGGGACTATGGAGGCTGTGGAGCCACTGGGTTGAACAGCCTGCCCTTCTCCATGCTCAGTGCTGTGTCTCTTGGCTCCCCGTTATCGGGCAGGACTTTTCCACAGCTGAGTCTTCTAACATTTGCTACCAATTCCTTATATTTCTTTCCCTGTTCCCTCTCCATGTAGGTTCTTTGATGTGCAGCTGGAGCAAGCAGTGGGCTGTGCAGTACGGCAGCTCCTACTCTCATCTTCCTGCTTATCTGACCACACATACTGTTAATATTTCCTCTAAGGCGCTCAGCTCCCATGATAAGACTGCTTTAACAACAAAAAGCCTTTAAACATTTTCCTGGCAAAAGGAACGTTTCCACAGTTTTATTGCAATATATATGGCCCTTAACGGTTTGATCCTGTAGAGCCTGCTCTGCAATCATCTCACACAGTCCTACACAAGAACAGGACATCTGGGACCCGCTTCTTTGGGAAGTATTGTTCCATGTTATTGCACACACTGGCCTAGGAAAACTAAGCCAGATTTACAGCCTTGAGGACTCAGTTTGAAGGTGAGGTCAATACTGACTGTGAAGGATGGCTCAGCCTCCCTGCTCATGCCTGGCCGTCCTTCATCTTAGGTGTTTATAAAAGTTTCTTTCCACGTGGGAAAGAGACTTCAGTGTGTGCACGAGACACTTCTTCCTCCCATGTTCTGGTGCCCAGGTTTGCAAGACAGAGATGCTCCATTGTCCTCTTCCTTCTGACCAGATCTGTGGGATTTGGAGCTACACGCATGTGGAGGTCACCACCTCCATGGATTTACCTTCACTGAAGGCCTGAGCCTGGCACAGACTTCCTGAGTTTAGTAAAGGAAAGAAGAGGTACCGTGAACTTTCTCCTTCATTTCCCTCTGTCAGCCCTAGCTGAGGTGAAGGAGCTTCCAGCCACATAACATGGACATGGCCGAGTTGTTGCCTCCATGAAAAAGTGTATTTAGGATACTGAACACATATTCCTCCATCACTGGTCTTAGCTGGCCTGAGTAATAACCTGTCCCTTTAAAACAGATGCACAGGCTGCTTTCTTATGTCCCACAGGCTGTGTGAGGATTGCTCCCCTTGGAAGGAGAGGTTGGGGACTATGGGATTTTATGACAGCACTGGCTGGAAAACCTTCATTGTCTGGTCAGAGCCTGCAGACACTGTCACATGCCTGAGCGCTCCCAGACTGGATAGTTTGTATTGGCCTGGGATGAACAGACACTAAAACAGACACTAATCTTGTCTCTGCTCCATGTCTCCTTGGAGAGTTATTCCACTCTCTCTTTGCTGGCCCTCATCACAGGACCTGGCATAAAACACCATGAAAAACTGTTTCTTATGGGAGCAGAACACAAGATGGTTTCATGTTTTTCAATCAGCCCCTTTTCTTTTCAGCGGCACTCATGGGGAGGACACAGTTGTGATTTCCATTGAATGGATGGCTTGGCATTTCCATTTGGAGCGAATGAAAGCATTTTGGAACTCACCAATTAAAATGGTTTCGGTAATAAGAAAATACATATAATAAACATTCAAAAGAACTGGGAAACTCATGAAGATATCTTGCTCTTAAGGCTAAGCTGGCATTTGTAGTCCTCATGTCTATGCCGTGGTTGTTTCTGGAATACTGCAGCTCCATGAGAATATTCTAATACCAGTAAATGTATATTCATGCATATCTTATGTGAAGGACTGGATGGAGTCCCAGAGCCATATTGTCCAAGGCCCTGTTTCTTAACGCCTGGGACCATGTTCAAGAGGTCAGAGGAGCCCAGATCTCCTGATCAGAACATGGCCAGCAGAATCCTGGAAGACTCTCTAGCCTTGGGGACTGTTCAAGTTGTGAGTGTTGTTCTTGGATAATGGCAAAGGTTTAATAAGTGCTGCAGCTGTAGAAAGCACCCTCACTGGAGAGTTTAACTCCCCATGTCAATATGTGATTTACATTTCCAGGCTCCATGTATCCAGTCTCCAGGATTCCTCCGTCAATGGGGTGGGCAGATCCAGTGCTTACTTTGGCAGAAGAGTTCCTCAAGTCTTGTTTAATTAGAACTCAGACCAGCTTCCTGGAGACTGTGGGAACCTCGTTAGCAGCACAAATAGAAACTTCAAGAGGCCAACTCAGTGGGAAAAGATTGCTTGCTAAGAACTTCACTTACCAAGAACTTAACCTCTTCAAGAGTCGTGTCTCTTAGGTACAGCAGAAGAATTTATGGCTGCAATACAAGATCTCACAATCTTCCAAATGTTGGAGGTTTTGTTTTTCAATGTAAACTAAAACCTCTCAAATGAGTAGACAAAATCTGTTTGGCTCAACAGTCTCCAGTTACTCTTAGGTGTCCTCTCTTCAATTGGTTTCAATAATGGAATCATAGAATGGTTTGGGTTGGAAGAGACTTTAAAAACTCTCCAGTTCCAGCCACGCTGCCATGGATAGGCATACAGTCCTTGGTGTTTATCTCAACGGTCTTCCACCATTTGGAGGTCCTGATTACTGATTTGCTGTCCTCATCCTTGCCTCACTTGGCAATGTTACCCTACATTTTAATACGTGTAAGCCTATTAAAAAACCCCAGTTATTTTAATATTTATGATGTAATAACAAGATTTTAGACACCAAAATTTAGGTCCCATAATGTCAGGCAACATCCCACCTACTGTGTCTTCAGAAGGTTTTAATGGTTTCTTCCTAGGCTAAGCTAACAAGCACTGTCTGCCTGTCTGCTTCAGGAAAAGAGCTATAAAATATAATTAGAACACTTAAATTGTAGCTCAGTAAATGCACACACTTTGCTTGTGTCTGTGAGAACTGGATGGAGTCTCAGGGCTATGGTTTGCAGTTGTTCTGTTCTCTTTAATTTTGGAGCTATGCCGAAGAGGCTAAAGGGACCCAGATCTGTTGATCAGAAGGACAGAAGAGTCCTGGAAGAGCAGCTAATTGTTCATTTCCTATCCCCATCCAAGCCTCATGCTGGCAACATTGCCATATATTTCAGAGGAGAAATATGTGTTGGTCTATAAAACAAATCCATATATTTTTCCTACCCTAAAGACATTATTATCCTCCTGCTTCTTTGACCTCATCAGACGTGGAGAGGGAAAACAGGATGCCTGTATCTACCTACCACCAGAGCATTGTTTACAAAACCATGAGGATGTATGAGTTTGGAGAGGTTGTGTTTTCTTTTTTTTTAATTAAATGCATCCCACCCAATCAGGGAAGAAATCAAACCTTCAGTTAAAATAAAGGAAGATCAAATAAACATATATATGTTTTGAAAAACAATATTGTCAGTGGGAGGGGAACAGAGCAGGGAAGAAAGACCAAGCAGTCTTTCTGAAGGAAAGACCTTTTCACGGGCAATTCTTGCAAGACATGAAAAAGGATTTCTGCTGCAATTTTCACTTCTGAAATAATCCCAGGCTGAAAGACCTCTGGTCTCATGTTGATGAAAGATAAAGCACAGGGGCAAGATTTC
Organism: Atrichornis clamosus; assembly: GCA_013400975.1. Lineage (NCBI taxonomy): Eukaryota > Metazoa > Chordata > Aves > Passeriformes > Menuridae > Atrichornis > Atrichornis clamosus. The sequence goes on along the minus strand of WBMZ01011092.1, from coordinate 118,479 downwards.
CTAAATCCCTGTTATTATTGTGCTGGAGAAATAATCCTATTTTGCTGAGTTTCGAATCTTTCCTACTGCTACCAATAAAAATAACTTATTGCAATGATTACAGAAAAGTTTCCCCAGACTAGATATCCACTACAAAGAAAGTGATTTGCAAAATATAAAGAAGAGAGTGACCTATTGCCTTGATTACAGCAGACCACGAGATGCTTAGAGTAAAGATGGAGCACACTGAATGTCCTGGTGCTTCCCACAGCTGCTGTTTCCTTTGGGTAGGGACAGATCCTGCCTTCTGTGCAGAAAGACCAAACAAGTCACCTCTGTTTCCCTGTGCTTGGGTTTCCCCCCAGAATCCACAGAATGCCTTTTGGGGTTTGCAGCAGTGGCAATGGATCATTTGTAGCCCAGAGTAGTTGTGGATGCCCTAGCCCTGGAAATGTTCCAGGCCAGGCTGGATAGGGCCCTTAGCAACCTGGCCTAGTGGAAGGTGTCCCTGCCCATGGGAAGGGGTTTGAACCTGGTGGTCTTTAAGATTCCTTCCAATGCAAATCATTCCATGATTCTCTGCCCAATGCATGTTCCAGTCTGCCCATGCAACTTGTTTGCTGCTCTGTAACTGCTGTGGTCTTGCTCTAGCTCCTGCTGTCTCGAATTTTACTGAAGCTTCATCTGCAAAATGTAATTAGGGGTGCAGCTTCACCCACTGGAGGAGTTCCTACATCTCAGTGCCAGGGATGTGGTTATAAACACCCCTGACCCTGAGGATCCTGTGTGGGGTCTCATTCCTGTCAGGGTGCATTTGCAGGTGTGACACAGATGTGATGCACGTTCCCTACCCTGCCTTTCTCTTCTTGGTAAGACACCATTGCCTCCTCCCAGCTCCTTCAAAACCTTGGTTCATGTCTTCTACGGACACAAACAACTCCAGGCCTTCAGCACTCTACCTAGAAGGCAGTTTTCAGGAAAGCCACCCAAAACCAGAGTTTCTCCTCAGATGTAGGCATCCTCTTAAGGTGCAGCCTGTGCCTCAGGAACAAAAACAGAAGGGAAAACCTAGGAAGATCTGAGAGAAGTATCTCTGCTGCCCTGCTGCTGTGCACAGGGGACGCTGTGCAGATGTGAGCTGTGTGAGGTCACAGCTTAACAGGGAGAAGGGCTGCCGGTGGAGATGTCAGACTGGCTGAAAACACCCTGGGAGCTTGATTTGAGGAGGTAATGAGGAGCTGGGCTCTTCTGATGTTTAGAGTGCGGGCCCTGATGTTCACTTGGTAAGACTAGGACCTTTATTTGTTTCAATAAACACTAAAAAAGATCAGCATGTATTTGTTTGTGTACACACACCTATGTTTAGCTAGCTAGAGCTCCAGAGATGAGTTTTCACACTTCTTCATTTGATTTTTATCACTATCTTGAGCATAGAAATTTCTGCACAGTTAATTGAAGTGACATATGCTTGTCAGCAGCCAAGTCTTAATCCCATCCTTCCCTTTCACCATGTTTCTGATTATGCTGATGGCAAATCCTCCTCCTTTGACTCAGCCTTGCACTTATAGTGGATGCAACCAGAGCCAAATCTTCTCTTAGAAGCACAGAGATATTTGCCGGATGTCCCACGAGCTCTCACATTTTTTGCAGTAATAAACAAGTGCTTCGTTGGCTTTTGAGACTGTTATCAGGAACTGCAAGCAGTAACCAGCTCCTAAATCACATGTCTGGTAATCCAGAGCCATTATTAGTGATAAGCATACTTTGGTGGGGTCTAGAATTCTTGAGTGTAGCCCTCATCTTGCTACATGCCTCAGACATTTGACAAAAGATGAGATTTTGCCTGACATAGCTTGTGGGTGTGTATGGCCAAGGGCAGTCTCCCCACAGCCCTCACACCCATTCTGAGCCACAAGTTGTGCAAGAGTCCCAAATCCCAAGCAATGACATGGTTAATAAAGCAAATCCAAATCCAGAACCTGCCCTGCATTGCTGCAGAGAGCACAGGAATGTGAATTTCAAATACCTGGGATGGGACCGAATGCAAATGCAAATGCTGCCAATGCCCAGGACGTACAGGCAGGTGCAGCCTGCTGTGAGCACCCTTTGTGAGTCACGGCAGAAAGTGATTTCTGCTAAGCACAAAACACTTTGCTGATCTTCCCAACCAAAGTCCCCAGAGCTCTAATCATTGCACTGACGGTGGAGGTGAAAAGACAAGCAATTTTTACTGTGTGAGAAGCTTTGATTTCCTGTTAATCACTTCCTACTATAAATCAGCTACAGGCAGCTGCATCCACTTGCTCCTCAGGGTAGAAAAATATACCCTGCTGCTAGACAGCAACACAGGCGCCAAAAACATCACGGGATCAAAGGGCACTGCGATTTATCCCAAGAAGAATCCAAACATGCCTGTCAGCTTGCCTGGACCATTTGTTTATTTTAGCTGTGGACACCCAAGTCTGTCCAGCATCAGGGGACGGATTTATCATCAGTATCATTTGTCCCACGTTGGATCTCACTCTGAATGTCCCTTTCATTCTGCATCCTGGTGTCTGGTACCAAATCCGCATAGGGAGCATTTTCCAAGGGCTCAGCACTGCAAGAGGAAATGCAGCTCTTCTGTGCTGGAGTCTCTCTGTTCAGCTTCTTAGAGAGGGAAGTGTTAATGTTTCAGCTGTCCTTCTCGCTTTTCCTGACAAAACTCAACCAAGAGCAAGGCCAAAAAAGTTATTGTACAGAAACCCCAATAGCTAGATTTAGTCTTAGTGTGGAAAAAGTATTCTGTTTCTTTTCTCCCCATCCAGGCTTCTCTGGAGTGAACTGGTTCACAGTCTGTCCTCCTATTTGCTGGTCCAGAGTGCTCAGTGCCTGCTCTGAATCCCTCCCTGAATTTCCCAGAATTGCGGAAGCTTTCTCTGGAAGTACAGGGCAAGTGCTGTGCTTGTCTGGAGAAGGTCAAACATCCTTCAGGGTTCCCAGGAACAGACCTGCCAAGTCAAGTGATGTTTTGGGTTTCTTCTCCCCCTCACCCCTATGTAAACTGTACAGAGGGCATGGGAGGTTTGGCCTCTTCTGTGAAATTCAAGCAACAGTTGTTTTTTCTGATGCTATCTCTTTGGCACTCAGAGCAAGGATGTTTCAAAGGACAGAGGAATGGGGTTGGGCTGTGAGGAAAAAAATAGGTTTAACATCACAGTGTCTCCTTGTCTCCTGCAGACACCACTTCTCTCTTGCACAGTGTTGCTCTTTCTTCACCATGACTATGAGAAGAAAACAGCCTGGAGCTTCTTGGCATGGATAATACAACAACCACCAGATTAGGTGACCTTAATTACACCAACTCTTCTTTCCTGCGGGGTGGTGGTGCATGCAGAGTAGAGGTAAATGGGTGTTTGTCAAAACCTGTGGCTGGTTGGCGTTCAGTGCTGCTGTGTGGGTCAGGTAATCACAGAGCCCAGCTCTGTGACTGCAGGCAGCGTTTCAAAGCCCTCCAGTATCTGGGGGTTCCTGAAATACCACCAAAAGTGCCTGAGTTAATTGACCTCCGTATGAATGGCAAGCCTGTTTAAAAATCCCCACGGCAGTCTTGCAGACAAACATCCCTGCACTTCGAAGCTGAAGGGCTGAAAGGACACTCTCTCTCCACCCCCAACAGAGCGGGCCTGTGCACACGCAGGAGAGTGGCAGGAGAGGAGGTGAGCGCAAAGGTGGCTGCTTGGCTGTGGCCACATCAGCCCACCAGCCCCTAGAACGTGTGCTGAGTGTGACTACGTGCTGTCCCAGGTCTTTCTGTGCTGCTGCTGTGTGTGCATGTCATCTGTATCCACCATGGACACCTGTAGTGGATGGCTGGATGGAGGAATGGGCATCCACAGTGGATGGATGAGAGGAGGACACCCATGGTGGAGGGATGGATACCCACAAGAGCTGATTACAAAAGCTTTACTGACCAGCCATCACCTACTTCCTACCTTGCTACACAGACCCAGTGGAGTTAAGGGCTCTGAGACACCTATTGCTTTTAAAATTTTATGTCCTCTAGTAGCAGCAGTACGTGAGTGTCAGGAGATCTACCACACAGGTGGGTGATGTGTACCCTGAGGATTTCTCACCCAGCCCTCCTCCACTTCTGTTTTATTCTCTTCTTGCGGGGAACATCTGAGTGTGTGAGGGAAAGCTGATGAATGGCAGTGGCAAGGGGGGATACAGGGATGAGACGAATGGCATGGGAATGAATCTCTTCTGTACATGATTTTAAAGCTGTAACCCAAATGCCTTAATCCATCTTGTTTGTGACATTCAAAGCAACTTTTTTAGCTTGAGGGAGGAATGTGGGACTAGACAAGAGGTAGTCAAGAAAATAACAATGCCCTGGGTTCCTTGGCCAGTCAGGCCCGTTCACACAGTGAACACTGGAACATGTAATTCCAGATTCAAAGAGAAGCAGAAATCACTCATGCCAAATGGGTCATCACCTCCTGGAGATGCTGTGGTCATGCTCCAGGACCTTGGGATGGTGACAGAGATTTCCCTCCAGCACAGAAGGGCTGGACTAGGCTGTGGAGTAGAACCCACAGTTCCTTTTTCACTGCCCTGCAGAGCCAGCTTGGGCCATTGGTCCCTGGAGAAGGGAGGCACAGAAGTGGCTTAAAGACTGGAGAAAATGCTTTGCACCATGAAGCTCAGAGAGCTCTGTTTTCTTCCAGAAAGGAAATGGTGAGCTGACCTTATTACCCCTGCAGCATCTCCCTGGAGAGAAATCTCTGAGTACCTCCCAGGAAGGAGAGAGCAAGGACCTGTAGCTGACAAGAGACAGACACAAGCCAGAATTAAGCTGCACATTTATCACGGTTAGTGTGGTCAGCCACTGGAACAACTAACGAGGGAAATGGTCGATTATTTTTGTCCTGAAGCCTGGCAAACACAAGGGATTGGGCTCACAGTGAGGGGAGGAGAAAATATAAGAGTCAGATGCTTCCAGGTGATCCAATGGCATCCTGTCCTGGAATGGCTGATGTAAATAGGATTTCATCACCTTCATATGCTTGGATGAACAGTGTCTATGCTTTAAACCTGATGTGCTCAAAATCTTAAATAACAGTGCAGTAATTGTGTCACACTGGCATTTTTCCATGTAACATTCCCTTCGTTAAGCCACCTCTTTGAAAATTCAGCAAATGCACTCATTTCTAATAGGCGTACGACATATAACATTTGCAAATGTTCTCACAGCTGGGCCATCAAAGAAAGCTCTCTAGTGCATAAAGAATATTTTATCAATAGCTTCTATCTCAGCTTCTGGTGTGGGTGTGAAATAACCATTATGGCCAGTGGTAAACAATTTCCAGTTCCTAGAGCACAGACTTGGCAAAGCTCTGATTGCAGCCACTGCAGGCTACCAAGGTGCATAATGCATGAGGAAAAAGGCTCTCTGAGCATGGGCAATGTTTAGAGAAACAAGTGCAGAAAATTAATCTCATGCTCTTGAGGCAGAACAATAACATTAAAAATCCCTACTGTGTGGTGGGCTCAGAGTCAGCCACCTCACACAAATAAAACCCTGTGTGCTGAGGTAGAGTGCCCGTGTTTTTCAGGGAGATGGTATTGAAGAGTGGTTACACCCTACAGCACTTTGCTGATCCCCACCTGGAATCCCAGGAGCACTGAGCACAACAGAGAGGAAAACAGCAGTGTTGGGACCCTACTGGGCGCTGGGATCACGCGTTCCTGCTGTCGGTCAGACATGGATGCACACTGGGGCTCAGACGAGATCCCCTCTCCCCTGAAGGATCGCTCTTGCTGTGCAGGTTGCAGGGTGAGCTCTTAGGGGGTGGTGAGGAGGAGGCAATGACTGTGTTGAACTCACTGTTGTGCAGCAGTGAGTCCTCCCTGGAGCACCACCTCGCCTGGGGCTGCTCCCGGAGGGGGGAGCCACGGTCTCTGATTGCCACCCACAAATGGCATCGAAGAAGGGCACCAGCCCTCGGCTCGTTCCCAGGAAGGGCAGTCCCTAATTTTGGACTGAGGCTGTATTTTGTCTGCCCTGCTGCAATCCCCATTAGCGCCTCTGCTTGCCCTTCAGGGCAGTCGGATCCGTGCTGGAAGACAGTCAGAGCCCTGGAGCTGAGGGCCTGGGGCAGAGTCAGCGAATACCACAGGAATTAGGGTACTTGCACATCCTGGCACCACATTTTCTCTCATCGGCCATGCTGATCCAGGCAGTTCCCTGCACACACACTGCCTGCTCTTTAGGTGTTTGCATGGCAGAGTGGTGGAAACTTTGCAGTGGAGAGTATGTGAAGTGAGATATGTGTGCTTATGGCATGGCACAGTGCTAGGAGACAGCACTTGAGGGGCCCCCAGAGGTCCTTAGGGCTGGAAAGGACAGCAGTTATCATTCTGGGGAAACCTGCCACATCTTTGTCAAGGTGAGCACCTCTGAAGGAACCTCACCCACATCACTTGCTGGTTTCCTAAGCTCTTTGTTCCAGATCCCTCAGAAGGGGTTCACGGATTTCCCCCTTATGTCTAAAAACATTTTTATCCCAAACCTACTTCTTCCCGTTGCACCTCTCCAGCACCTGATAAGTAACGTGCTCCTGAGGCATCACTTAAACCTGTGTAACCAGGGCTCCCCTCTCCTTCATTTTGCCCTAGAGAATGTGATTTTAAAATTGGGAGAAAATCCATTAAAAACAAAACTGGAAAGAGGCTAACAAAGAGGCAGAACAAACTTTTACTGACGTTTTGGTGGAGTTTATGCACACTGACTATTTCCAATCTATTTTTTTCAGGACTTTCAGGTCTTAGCTCCTTGTTTGTGTATATTTAGAACATAATAACAAACCAAGCCCAATTCCTACACGGGGAGACTGGTATGAGCAGGGACCTCTCCCCCATTTCTGGGAAAAGGAATGAGGTCCCGTGAGGTAGGCGTGGGGCTGTAATTAGTTCTACAGCTGCTGGCAGGATGTACTTGATGGTTCATCAAGCAATGGGAGGCTGGCCCCTCTCCCTATCATAATATGTTAAATATTTTTCAATGTGCAATACCTCGGGCTTGCACTGATCCTGACTCTGATAAGCCTTGTGTATGGTGGTTTAGGCAGCTGCTTTAGGCAAGAGGGTCTTAGCTGCCTCCTCTTGTAGAAGGCCACAGGGCAGGGAAAACAAACTGGCTATCACTGGGGAGAGGAACAGCTGATGCATCTTGATCTTTTTTTCTATTTCTGATTCTTTGAATCAACTTTCATTGCTCTATATCCATTAAAAATACTGCTGAATCAAAATTTTCCATTGTAATAGCAACCTGGGGCTTCATAACAGGCTGAGTATTTGGAGGGCCATGAAGAGCACTGTTGGAAGGGGCCTGAGAAAGCAAATCCCACCAGTCATGTCTCTGGTGCTGAGATAACATGGAATAACACATTTCTTGAAATGCCTGTGATATTCACAGTCTGAATGCACCTTTATGTACCACGGGCTTGTTCATTAATTGTGTCCCTGCAGTGATCACAGGGTGAGGTGCATTGTGAGCTATTTATGTACAATTCTTCTCATGCTGAAGAGGCCCCGTCACGGGCTGCTCCAAATGAAAGGATATTTGTGTGCCAGAAAGCAGCCCCATCGCAGCTCAAGACAAGAGCCCTCAGATGATGACAGACAGAGTGAGGAGTGCAGTGAAATAATGAGAAAGTATTGAATGGCCAGAGGTCTTAGCACATGACTGGCCTTATTCATGCCTTTTTGTGGGCATCTTGGTGAGGGGCAGTCCCAGCAGGGAGCTGACACTGCTCACAGCACAATTCTGGGGAGCACAGGGAGTGACTGAGAAGTTGGGAGGGAAAAAAAGGAAAGATCCAAGTCATAAGGCCAAGGGGGGGAAAGGCTTGTAACTGAAGAGCACAGCTGGCTGTTTCAAAGTGGTGGGGAGGATGCAACTGGAAAACTGGTCCTGAAGCTGGACTGGAGCAAATCTAGGGTGGGAGTTGGAGGATGGGGACTCTGGAAGTAGTTGTGGCTGAAGATCATGAGAGATGAGATAGAGATGGCAGAAGAGATGCAGGAAGGAGCACAAAGGGAAGGAGAGGAAGAGCCTAACACCCACAAAGTGTGGTCCGTCCCTGAGATAGAAGTGGGTACAGAGACAGCATCAGAACTCTGGGATCCAGGAGTGGGAGAGAGCAAGATAGGGAGAAATCCTAACCAGTTGTGTAGGACTTGATGCACTTGACCTTCTCTGACCTTGAATCCACAGTTCCTAGCACAGGAGGATGCTTGGAAACCCGGGTGCTGCAGGTGTGCAGGGCTCCTGTAGGTCACCACTAGTCCATAGAAACCTGCTGAGCAGCAAGGTCCCACCTGTCCCTTTTACTGCTGATAGTCCAGAGGGCAAAGGGGATGGCATGTCCTTCCTGATGCCAGTAGAGAGGTGATGTTCTGACTGGCTCTAGCTGTCCCCATGAATCTGCCACACAGAAATCAGCTACAGTCCTGTCCCCACTTCTACACCTCTACCAGCAGAGAGGGGACAGAAGAGTGTCCTGGACAGTCCCTTCACTGCACAAGGGAATGCAGAATGACCAGTGCTTGGCCCCATCAGCAGGACCTACCACGAGGAGTCCCCTGGCCAAAAGCACTTGGCCTAAAGCTGCACAGATCCTGCATCTGTGTCTGTGTGTGTCCCTGTCAGTGTGCAAATATTTTTGGCACAGGCGATCTTTCCTCTCCTCTCTCCTGCTTGCTCCAGTTTCCCACCCGGAGCAGAAGTGAGGAAGAGGATCAGACACTGAGTCAGACCTAGGAAGAGAAGAAGAAACCTGGGGGCTGAGCTGTTTGCCTCAGAGCCGTGGGGAGGATTCATGCAGTTCAGATGATCTCTTCATCCATCCTCTCCCTTCCCTTTTCCAAGTCCCAAATTCTGCAGCTGGCAGGGGCTGCGTGCAAATGCAGAGCTACGTGCCACCCATGTCCCCACGCCCCTCCAGGCCATCTGTGGTCCGTGTCTCGTGCCAGCAGCTTGACCATGACATGGAGGGGATGGGCAGGGGCTGCAGAGGGCACGTGTACGGCAGAGCCATGCAGTGCCTCCTCCCTGCTCCCTGTCTCCATCCCCCACGTGCCGCGGTGATGCTGCTGAATTCCGACCTGGCAATAACTGGCCTCTCTCCAAATTGTCACATTCTGGGGGAGGGTTTCCTGAGCAGGGAATGGCAGTGGGGAAAGAAGGATTGTTTTTTTCTGGTCTAGAGAACCAATGGGCATTTTTGTTTTCCTGAGAAGTCTGGACGTGACCTGCCCCTGTCTCTCCTGTCACAAGATGGGTTCCCCTATGTCTGTTGTCCTTTGCTCCCTCTCCGTCTGTCTGGGGGTGTGGGGGGCATGAGGGGAGATTCATCTCACCAAAACCAAAGAAAAATAAATTCTAGGAGGAAAAAAAGCCCTAAGAAAACCAAACCACAAAACTTCCTTTCTCTTCTTTAATCCTCCACAAATTCTCATCTTCCCAGCCAACACAAAGAAAACACCCTCTAAGCTTTCTCTCGGCGAGCAGGGAAGTACACCCCAATTAAACAAACAAGCACTGGATGGCTCTGCAGCCCAGTGGGCCCGTGGGGTTATTTCTCCAAGGCCACCCTCTGAAACGCTCGGACAGGCTCACATTGGCCCCTACTCTGAGAATTTCTGACACATGCATGAGCTTGGCTGCGGTCGATGCTGCGGCCCTGCTCGATCCATCACACTGACAGGCAGCTGCTGCTCCTGCTGCGAGCACCCTGCCCCTGTATGTGGTCCTGGGCCACCAGCCCTGTGCTGGTGGGACTTACCCTAGGGAGTGAAAAGTGTGAGGTCATGGAGGGGTGTCTGGAGCAGGCTGTGTTGATATAAGCCTGAGGCAATACCCAGAAATGCACCCTCTTCACAGTTCCTGTTGCTTTCACGAGTCATCTCAGCATCTCCCTGCCCTTTCTCCCTCTTCTCACATCACCCTGGAGTCAGGCTTCCAATGCGGAAATGCACCCAGGCTTTTGTCTGGTATCTTAAAGCCTGATCGAGCTGGCAGTGAAATTTATTGAACAAATAGTGGTATGGAAATAGTGAAAGCTGAACTCCTCTCAAAAACCATTCCCAGTCCAACTAGAAAACCCAATTCCTGAGCCCCTTTCAACTTCCAGAAACCCCTTTGTAGCAGGAGGGACAACAGCGATTCCCTTCCTCAGTTATCCAGAGAATACATCAGGATGTGACTCTTAAAAATGCAGGCTCAGTAACCTTGCAGGTGGGTCTGCCCGAGTGGCTGTCACATAGCTCTGCCCCCCGGGATGCCAAGCCAAGAGCCCCAGCTGCCACCCACACCCAGAGCAGGGAGCCTGGGTACCACCTTCTCAAGGCCACTGTATCTTTTTCTGTCTCCCATCACAGTTTTGTGTCTGTCTGATCCACCCTCTCTGGCGTGGACAGCAGTGTTGAGCAGGTAGAACCACAATCCTAACACCCTTTCCTGGCATCTCTTTAAGCAACAGGAACATCTTTCCCCCTCCTTTTTACCAATCAGGCCCCATCTCTCGAGATACATATCCCAGCAGCACTGCCTCTTCTGAGCAGCCTCCCTTGCTCAGCAGTGATGGGAATTTCCTTGAGTCTTTTATGGACCTGTTCCTGTTACTCGGCTCTTCAGCTCATGAGACCTTGCAGCGATGCACTAAGTGGTTAGGAGGGAGATGGCTGGTTTCATCACTTTTTCCATTACAAATACCTTTCATTCTTCCCCCTACCCTTCCCTTCTTCCCCGAGGATCACTGCAAGCTGATATGTAGTTGCAATGGGCTGTTCAGAAGCTTTATCTCATCCCTGTTTGAGAGAAATCTGGCAGGTTATTTTTAACATTTACACACATCTAAAAGATGTGAATGTGGTCTGCTGTGCTGTGAGCCATTGGCACCCCAGAGGCCCTGGGTTGAAAGGAGAAACAGGTTTCAAATATTAAGTGGGAGGCACTTGACTGACCTCTTCTAGATAGATATGTGCTCAGTACATCATGTCTTCAGCTGGGACCACGGCCGAGCTGGGGCCTCTGCCTCCTCCAGCACTGCTGGCTTTGGTCCTTGCTGACCCCTGAGGAAGGAGAGATGAGAACGTGCTCTGCCTCCAGGACACCCTCAGCACCTTCCCTGGCATGCCCTGCTCCCAGTTGGAAACGCCAGTGGTGGTGATGGAGGGGCTGCTGGCTGGGACACGGCTCCAGTGTGAAGAAATGTTAGGAGGTTTGCAGGGTTTACCCCTAAGTGGTTACAGCAGAAGATGCTGGTGACTGGGGTAACCACTTGTGTGTGTGTTTCCAGAGGGGCTGTAGGACTTGCAGAAGCAAACAAGCAATTATTTGTTTGCTTTTTTTGCTTAGATTTTCTTGTGATTGGAAGCCAGAATGAAAAACTTAGTGGAGACAAACACAAATGCTTTGGATCTAGTAGGGCTAGGTGGATTACCCCGTTCCTGCCTCCCTCTTCTCTCCTTAAACAAACCCTAATCTGGAGCTCTGGGACACAGTGTTGGTCCATCCCTGTGACCTTTTACTAGGGCTGCCCCATCCCTTACCCACAGCAGTGGGGGTCTCCTTTCTCCTCCTGCCAGGGGCACAAGATCCCTCGAGGAGAGGACACAGGAGCAGCCTGGGTCTGTTGATCTGGGTGTGCAAAGCTCTGTCCTTCCTGCACTACAACTTGCAGAATCCCATTGGGGGGTGTCAAAAGCCCAGGTGAGCCCAAAGCCACCATGGCAGCGTTAGGACTGCACTGAGATGTGGCTGTGCCACAGCCAAAAACTCTTGGCAAGCCAGGGAGTTGATGAATCACTTACACCATTTGATATCTAGGCTCTTCTGGAGTTTAGTTATGTGGACTAGAAAGGTACTCTTTTAAAAAGCGAGGTTCTGCTCTTATCCCATGAGAGTCCTTTCCATGAGCCTTTAGTATCTGAGGGAGTGGTTTATATAGCCAAAAAGTGATTGACTAATCCAACATAATTTCTATGATCTTGTATGACATCCAATGTCAGTTTACATAATGCCACTGATGGAAAATCCCCTGCAGCCCTGGGGATGCAGTCTCACCATTAAAAACAAAACCATGCCTCGTGCCTAATTGTAAATCGTTGTCAGTTGAACATGGCCTTGGCTGAAATCCAGCCCTGACTGTATTTACAGCTATTCAGTTGGAGGCCTGTGGCATGAATTTACCTTATCTCACGGGAAGATGTTCATTGCAGCCTGGGTCCCTCATTGCTGTGGCTGCGATCAGTGTGGCCCTGTGTGCTGGGGCAGCCTCAGTGGGGGACTCCTGCTCACTTACATCCTCTGCTATTGCCAGAGGAAAAAAAGTTCACCATTTCCCAGTTTTGTGTGCCACCTCCTATTTGGTGAGAAAACCCCTTCTGAGGGAAGGCACTACACCCCCAAATGAGCAGGAGTTCTTCTCACAGGATGGTGGTTCCTGCTCCCATAATAGGCAGATGTCTCAGAGGAGTGAGGGGGTTTCTGGCTCTGTCTGGTGTGTTTGGGATGTGATTAGCAGACTTTGTGCTGGTCCCAGCCCTTGGCAGTGCACAGGGCTGCCTGCAAGGACTGAGCTTGAGGGCTGCAGCCTGCAGCAAAGAGCCCAGGGGTGTCTCTTGGACTTGGAAAGATGGTTTTAGTGGTGGAAGTGTTACAGGTCTGGGTCTGTGAGTGGTCAGAAACGCTGATGGAGAAAGTCACAGTTGATAATGCCAGGAAAATGCCTGCTGTCTTGCTTGGGGGTTTTCTGGCTGCTAGAAAGTGGGAGAGAGCTTTGGTGGGGTCAGGAGAATGGTGGGAGAGAGAAACTAGGGAGGAAGGGCTGTAGATTGATCACAGTGATGTTTGTCTGCTGTGTGGTGTGCACCTCTCCTGGCCTCACACAGAGATCCTGTCCTTGCCTCAGGGAGCTTGGCATCACTGCAGGTGTAAGGGAACATCTGCCCATCATGCCAGGCACTACCGTGGAGGCCAGTGCTAAGAGGGGGTAAAGTAGAAACAGTAAAATGTGAGAGTAAGGACTTATTTGACTTAGTGGTACACAAGCTATAAATCACCAAGCTTTTTGGAGGTAAGATAAGAGCTGCTAAATGAGGAATAATCTTCTTTATTAGATGAACTATTTATTAATCATTTATTATCCAGCTAATCTTTAATTTCTAAGCTTTTCTCTACAGCAGCTGTTTGAGTAGGAAGCAGGGCACTGGTGACAGCACCTGCTGGATCGTGCCTGCTTCCTTTGACTTGTTCAGCAAAGTGAGTGCATTTGAAACCTGTGTGCTTGTAAATGGCCCACGAGGAAAAAAAGCAGTTTCCAGAGCCACAGTCAAGCTGTGGCAGCTGCCCATGCACATTCCCCTGGTGTGCAGTGAGCACGAGCTGTGAGGATCTGAGATTTAGGTCAATGTAAAGGGATGCATCATTCCTGTTATTGCTGCCAGCTCAAGGGATGCTTCTGGGCTCTGCTCCACTGCTGTGCAGTGAATTGTGAAGCTGAGACTTAAGACTTGGGATGAATAGATCAGCGAAATGAAAATGTCCATCTTTCACTTGTTGCCTGCTTGGAGGAAATCTTCTGTGCATAAAATGGGTCTGCTGCTATTGATTTGGGATGTCTGTGTTTCTGGGGGCTTCACCTTTCCTTGATGTGAGTGTCAGGGTTTCATTTTCCCGCTGCATCACTTGGCAGTGCAGTCGGTGCTGTGAGCTGCAGATACAAGGGCAGAGCCGGCTCTTGACAGGCTGGAATGCCTTAATGGGATTTCTGATATGAAAGCAAATTCCTGCAGAGGTCACGTCTCCCGTGTGGATGATTTAGGGGAAACTGAAATGGAGAAACACCCCTTTAAAACCTTCAAACCGGAGAAACATCACCGTGTCTGTATAGGGGCAGTAGAACACTGTGGTGGGACAAGTGTCTGGTCTCCTGTGCTATCACAGAATCATGGAATGGCTTGGGTTGGAAAGGATCTCACAGATCATCTGGTTCCAAACCCCCTGCCATGGGCAGGGCCACCTTCCACTAGACCAGTTTTCTTCAAGACCCATCCTGGCCTTGAGCACTTCCATCCTCAGCTTCTCTGGGCAACTAAACGCAGCTGTGATGTGAGGAACATGCAGACAGTGCAGTGTCAACTGTATCCTGGACAAAATACCACGTTACAGGTTGTGGGTTGGAATTGGCTTTTTTTGGAGCCTCCCTCTCTTCAGAAAGCCTGTGTTGGTTCTCAGCAATTGCACCTTTGCACAGCAAATGCTCCATTTTCCAAGAAGAGGTTGTGGACACATGCAGGTGTTTCCTCACTGCCAGTCCCACACAGCCTCTGAGTGAGGTCCCCTGCACAGATGAAGGCTCCCTTAAGTGGTTGAGATGAAAGGGGGTTGAGTGACAGACTTGAAATATCTATAATGAATGCCTATGTCAGGATATAAGATTTTTTTCCTCTCTACTGAAGGATGCTGAACACCAAAATAGAACATAGGGTAAATGGACTGGAAGAATTAACGTTTGTCCTCTGACTGCTAAAGATCTGTGCTATTTTGGGGCTCGACTTGCACTCAACCTGCCATAGACATGGGGGACATCTGTTATGGTCTGGCAAAAGCCAGTGGAGTTATGCTAATGTAAACACCAAGCTTCTGCATGTGTGGCCTGATGTAGCTGAAGTTGCAAGCAAAGCACATTACTTCTCTCCTCATACAGTAATGAAAAGCCCATCACAGGAAGTCCATATGATCAAGCTCTGCTTGACACATCTGGAAGTCTGGGCTGGGTGCATCTGTAGGAAAGAGGAGCTGTTCCAGGTGGGAGGGATGTCTGTGCCCTCATGCTGCTCCCAGGGAAGGGTCTGGGCTCCAGCAGACCTTGATTTCAGCAAACAGAGCCTGGTCTGTTGGCAGGAGCTGGGTTAGCAGAGCTGGGATAGATCTGTTGCGTGGCTGGCTTGTTTAGGATGGGATCAGTCTCCTGGAAGTTAGTGCTGTTCCCTTCACTTATCTCTTGGCTGTATTCAAGCTGGCTTATCTTCAGCATTCAACAGCAGCTCTCAGCAATCTGCCTTTTCTGGAGGTTGGTACTGAGCTACTGAAGCAGCTGTGTGCACATCTGTCTAGTTTGGAGAGGGAATGCCAAAAGGACTCCTGTGGTACCCATTCCAAGAAAATATTTACTCACTTTGAAGACAGCATACTTTGTCAATCCAGCATTGGGATACAACGCAGCTCCAGAATAAAGATCCCTTGTGTGCAAGCTGATTTCCAAAGAAATACAGGAGTGGGGCTGTTAGGTTTGGTTGGGAGCCTTTGTGGAATCAAGTGCAGTTAAAAATAAATAAAATATTTTTAATCTCACCTTAAGGAGTATGTCAGTGGGACTGAACCCAGCTTGCACACTCTTACAGCAAATACAAAAGCACAAAGGCAGAAGAAATTCAAAATAATTTTCCCTTCCCTCCCACTCCTCCACACATCTGCCAGTGGTTTCTAACATTCTCTGGTGTGAGGACAGACTTTGGAAAATCCAGGCCAGCTCCCTAAAGAACAGGGTGTTAGCACATGTCTGTGTATGTAGGTGATGAAAATGGAAAGCTGATGCCTTAACTCCTTGTTTCATGCTGGAGGGGTGGTTTGGGTGAAGGCTCTCCCTTGGGAGATTGTGGATAAAGTTGTAAGTTCTAAAAAATAACATCTTAAAGCAGTCTGCCAGGGGTGCTCTTCCCCTGCCCATCCCTGCAGCACGGTCAGTGCTTTGCAAACCCTCTCACTGCCACTGTCCCCTCATGAATGCCCACAGCCTCTGCGGCCAGCCACAGCACCCGCCTGCTGCCTGTTTCCACTTTGAAACATTGCAGTTTAATTCCGTGAAATGCTCTTTTTTAGGCACTTTTTTTTTTTTTTCTCAGGGTGAAGCTGGGAGTTGTACTAAGGTAAAAAGAGAAAACACACATGTCCTCCAGGAGGTCTGGCCCCAGGACGGTGGCCAGGGCATTGCAGCGGCTCCACGCAGTCCTGCAGCCGCCTCGGTGGATAAACTGCACAGGGAATATTTTAAATCCACGTGGAAGCTCAAGTTCCTTTTCACACTGTCTAGGTAATTTGAAATCTGGCATGTATTTGGATTAATGTTTAACCCTTCAGTCTCTGTCCCTGGCTGAACAGCATTGGAGGGATGCAGCTTCCTTATAAAAAGTAAAAGTTGATGACCATGAGAGCCAGTGCTGTGTGCAGGAACACTCTTCCCATCCCTCTGGTGGAGTGGTCCAAAGGATGGAGCATCTCAGCTGCTGGGAAATGTTGGACTGAGGGGGAGTGAGCACCCTCACGTCTTTGGCAGTGTTCAGATTATTGGCTTGGCACACAACAGCTGAACTTGGGCTTCCCCAGTGCATCAGAGACCAAATCCACAGCTCTGAAAGCTCGATCTCTGCCCTGTGTCTTCATTCACACCAAGTGGTTTGGCTAAGATCTCCTGAACCACTTTGCATGCTCAGCAGGAAAAGTGAGGGGGTGAACAAGGAGAATTTGAGCTTAAAACGAGAGTTTGTTGCTCCTTCTTGGCTTCTGTTGACTTCAGCTCCCACCATTTCCCTGTCTCCTCCTCAATTATAACTTGTCATGGCATTGCGTGGAACTAACTCAATTGCTCATGATGATTTTTCCATGATATTAAAGCCAGGATCATATTCACTGAGTCTCACTTTTTCTGTAAGAGCCATGAACTGGAGGGTCATAAAATGGGATACAGGGCTCATACATGTGGGATAGGTAATGTGTGTCACCTGGAAGGGCCACTCAATGCCTGCACCACTTGCCTTAAATTCTGCATGCAGGCAGAACAATGGGAAGAGTAACTTGTTGAACTCTGTGCAGACCTTGCTCCTCACACGTGATGTCTACCAGCTGTTGTTTTCCCAGGCTCACTGGTCTCTATTCTTTGATTTCAAAGCTCAAAAGGGGCTTCTCAGACTTTACCATATCTGTAACGGCATATGTCAATATTGAGCCTACAGAGGACAGAGATTTATTTTCTTTTGTAACAAGATACTCCTTTAACAGTGAGCATTGTCTTTCTGAACACCAGTTCAAACCATCTATGAATGGTGTCCCAATTTAGACACAACTCTGTGTCTCCAAAGCCTTCTGGGATGATGTTGCTGGAAAAATATTCCTGCGGCCACTGTTGTGCCAATGTTTTAATCCATCTTTTAATAAACTGTAACTGAAGAACAGAGTGTGGAATTCATCAAATGGTGTGTTGTACCTCACTGGGGAGCGGGGTGTTGGAGCCAAAACTGAAGGCAGCTGTTGCAACTGTAATTCAGCCTCACCAAAATATTGACTATTGTTACTTGTGCCCCAACATGGAAAGCATTTAGCTCAGTATCGGTATTGGCAGCACTGCCATGGTTGGAGTCAGGACTCTGGAGTCAGTGGAGAGAGCTCAGCCCCCACAGATCTGGGGGGGAGGTGGGGGAAGGTGGCTGGAAAGCGCTCCCTCGACGTGCACAGCAGCCTTTGAAACGCCATGCAATCCGTGTTGATCATCTGTTCTTCATAGAAAAAGGGGAAGAGTTATTATGAGAGAATAATTAAACCAGCTGAAAAGAGCAAAGTGTTGGCAGACTGCAACCTCCCTGCGCAGACCACACAACAGCTTGCTGGGATCAGCAGAAAGGGCCGGGGAGCCTCGGGGGAGACGCGGGAGGGAGGCTGGCGTGGCCCTGCAAGACCCTTCTCTCACCCCACGCCGGAGCTCAAACCCGACTGAGCTGGTCTGCAGCAACAGAAACATGTAACTCAGGCTTCCAAATTGCTTCCACAAGTTCCAACAGAGAAGATTCCTGGTCTTAGGGGGAATTTTTTTGCACCATGAGAGTGGTCAAACATCGATGAAGGCATGAATTTCAGTCCTTGGAAATGTTAAAATCTCAACTAGAAAAATGTCCTGAGCAGCCTGCTCTAAGATGGGTTTGTCCTGAGCGGGGACTGACCTCCAGAAGTCCCCTTAAACCTCAACTATTCTGCCATTCTGTGCTTCCACCAGCTGATCAGGACACAAACTGGCATTTCTGGACAGGTGTCACCTCTTCATTTTGTGTAAGAGGCAAAGGGATACTCTTGATTAAATATTGGCCCGGTGGGGACTGTGAAAGTTACCCACTGGTCACTGGGCTCAAGTTGGGAACCAGTGTTTGGCCATTGCCCACCACCAGAAAAAAATCTCCTCTTGACTTGAAGACTCTCAAGACATTCACATCTTTTCTTGGTGGCTGGGTCAAATGGTTAATTGCCTTCATTCTTTGAAACACATCTCTTTTCCTTTCAGTCAGAATTGTATTTGAATTCTAGTTGCTGCTTCAGGTTTGTCGCTTTACCTGACAATTTATTCTGGGAGAAGCTCCTGAAAACCCCTCTTCTCCTCAAGAAGGTGAACTCCAGTAAGGCTCAGTGTGATATCTTTAGCTTGTGACAGAAGAGTAATTCTCTTCACTTCTATCAGTGGGGGACCAAGAGCAGGTAAACTGCTGTTGCATGGTAACGTCTCGCACAGCAGCCCCTCGATTTGCTCTTAGCTCTTAATCTCCACACTGAAATTGTGTCTGAAATCCATTTCTCTGTTTAGCTGGTGTCTGCCTCCTTCTCTGTGCTGAAGCATCCCGAGACCATGATGACAGGGCTTCTGCCTGTGCCTGTGCTGCAGGCAGCAGCATGTGAAGGGCTGAGATGGAAGAGGAAAAGGAGCTCCAAGATCAGTGCTCCAGGGAGTGAAACCAGCCCTGTGGAGTCTTCCACTGTGGTGTGTCCTGGGGTTGAGTTCCGCCACATGTGGTCTGTGCAGGGCTTGTCCGACCACTTGACCTCTTCCCTAGCCAGTTTGGGGACCAGCAGTCTGGCCATGGCAGGGTTCACTGCTTATCTCACTGCAGAATCAAGGCCCTGCATGCCCTGGGCTGTGGTGGTGGTATAAATGCACCCTGGATAAATCCCAATTTACAGCAGAGAGTGCAGCAAAAAATGAGCTGTCCCACAAATGAGGATCCCAGAAGTCCTCTTGGGAGCTGGTAATCAAAGAACAGATCGACTGTAGGGTTGCATGCCAGTCTGTGAACCAGTTTCAAGGCAAGGCTGTAGGATATGTCTGGTACTTTTGTTCTGGCTAAAATGCACTCAGAGGCATCACCACCTCTGCTCTGTAGCTCCAGAAACATGGGCTCAGCTTTTAGTCAGTTGTCTTACCAGAGTGACCAAGGAGGATTTTTGCCCTTTTTCCCGCACTTTGTAGTCTGTATGGTCTGGGGTGGAAACCAAAGTTGTTAGGGTGAAAAACCACAGTTGTTAGTTCGTAGTTGTCCCAGTGTCCCTTACCCTGGCGGTAATCCCTGGTGTCAGGGCAGGTCTCCCTGCCACGTAGCACTGTGTGACCTCAGAGGACAGATCTGGCGTTCAATATGACCCTGTAGGTAACTGCAGATGCAAGTGATGGCTGAAGAAGGTGAGGCTTGCAGGGGATGCAATCCCCTCCCCGTTTCTGACGTTCCCTGACATATTGAGTGTTTTGCAAGTGTCATGGCACAGCTGGAATTTGTTCCCACAGTAGTATTTCCTGTCCTGTATCCTCCTCGGTAAAAGAAATGCCCATCCCAGCATTCATGGTGCTGATGTAACTGGGAGAAGGACCAGGCTGCAGCCACTGACCCCGGTGCTGCCTTTCCCTCCCCTCTGAGAAGTCCTTGGACTGATGCAACAGATCTCAGGGATCAAATTCTATGCACATCACAGGTGGGAAAACAGGACACCAGGATGCAGTCAGGTCCTTTAAGAAGATTATTTTGCTTTTGAAGTGTTTATATCCACTAAAAGATCTGTCTTGCATTCCTCTTGTTCCCCAAAATAATTTCATAATAGCGTAGAAACATTTTATCCTCATTTTATAGTGAACTGTACACTGAGGGCAGATTGATCTTAAAACTATGAAATCAAAAGTAAATGTTTCCTGAAAGCTGGCAAAACAAAAATTGACTCTAAGTTGTGATTCTTATTGGCTTCCAGCTGTGTTTCCAGGCTCTAGATAGACAATTTGAGACAAAAACCCCAAGATATTGTGGTCATGCCCTAGATATTTGAATTGGACTTTGGTGTCCACATCGTCCTGAGCCTCAAGACTTGGGTTCACCTTTTAAAATTCAGCCTGCTTGGAAGTAATAGTGATATTCTGCTTTGGTGGGCTTGCATGCTGCAAGTAATTCCAGTCCACAAAGGCTGTTATCAAGAGAAGGAACAGGGAAGTCTCTGCAGGAAAACAAATAACCTATCACCTTCTCTTGATCATCTCACACTGAGATATTTCCAGCCATTAGTTTAAGGACTCCAATTAAAATCTTCATGAAACTCCTTATTATATATCCCCTCTGCAAATAGCTGTTTGTGCTGTGTTGCCAGAGGACCTCAGAGCTGCCAATGCCTCCAGCAAACTCCGGCTCTGGGAATTCTGGGAGTGCCAGCTCTGGTTTCCTTTCTCATTTCTGCCGATAAACAGCAAATTACCTATTTCAGCTTTTTAGGCCTCCATGAAATTGTGAGCTTTGGAAGAAAATAACTTCAGTTCTTAAAGCTCACAGAGAAGTGGTGGGCAAAGGGAAGGTGGCCAAGAGCATCTCTCTTAGGATCTGCAGGCAAAAGAAAGGGTTGAGGGAGCTGCCCAGAAAACAGAAGGTAGGACTAGGATATTACAGAGATTTTTATTTCAGGACTGACTTTCATGTAAATATGGGTGACAAGGATGCTTGGGCCCTAGACACTTCTTCTGCGCATGGATCATGATGGTGAGTGCCAGGACACTGCCCTTAAGCACTTGGTGAGCAGTTCCAAAATGAGAACATGAGACTGACATTTGTAGAGCTTGTGACTTGAAAAAAGGCTACCTGGGCTAGTAGAAAGTGGACTGAGCACTACTTGGTATTAGGAGGAAGACACAGTGTGAGAAATTGAGTTTGAAGGAGACCAATGGCAAAGTTGTGAAGATGGAGAGGCTTCTGTGCGCTCACAAAGTGTATAAAATGAAGAGCTCTTTCACCTGGTGGAGTGTCTTTTGCATTCCCCAGATCTCCCAGCTTTATAAAGTTTTGGTCTTCAATGCCCTCTGGCTGTCAAACAAGAGGGAAGATATTTGAGTCTGCTAGTCTTTCCCAAGTCCCTCAGTCTCCTGGACTCAATCTTCTCTCGTGTGCCATATAATGTTGGCCAAAAGCACTTTCGAGTCTCCTAGAAAATGTCACCTCACCTGCTGGCTATAATGTTAAACCAGCACTTTTTACTCAGCAATTTTAACCATCTTACTTTTTCTCATTTGAATGAGCTTCCAGTAAACATATTTTACTCTCCTGCTCCTAAATGTCACTTCCAAATCCTCTCTGCTGTCACGCTTAAGCAGCTTGGTGATAATTTTGTGACTTCCCATGGAGAAAGGGAAGGGTGTCTGGATGCTGTGCAATGAAAGCTCTAATTTTATCTGGCAGGTACGAAACATGCTGTGGTTTTCATTTAACCTTGCAAGAGAATGACATGTATAAATAACGGATTCAAGGGAAAGTTTAGAAAATGGAAAGAACAGAGGTTGCCATGCTCTGGCTTCATGTTGGGGCCATCTGGTTCCTGTGATTAATATGAAATGCTGTTGCTGGTAACAAAAGCACAGGGTGTGGGGGGGTGGGACTGCAAAGCCTCTTGAGTGCCTGGTGTCAGTGATTTGTTTGGCAACTGGTGTTGGGCAGGTGGCAAAAGTGAGGATTGTGTCTCACGTAGGCAGGTAACCCAAACAAACTTCCTTCCCTGTGTGCTGGCACCAGCCCCGCCAGCTGGGGAAGGTGCACTTGCACACCCACCTCCTTTGGATCCTCTTGGATGGAAGAGCCATAAAGCTCATGGACGTGACCACGAGGCAAACCCATGTTGTGGGCGAGTTTATCCTGGCACTGTGGAGCTTGTGCAGAGCAGGCACCAGGAAGAGCCTCCTCTTTTGAGGCTGAAGGAGATGTGTTGGGCTGCCAGAGCTGACACTGCAGGCTTTGTACAGATCAGCAAACTTTGCTGGTTCTCGAGCTGAGTTGAGCTCAGTCGTCCACACTTTTGCCAAAACACGCCTGTGTTTGCATCTCTTGCCTCGTGCTGTTTAATGCAGTGATGCTTGCTGCTCCTTGGATCAAGTCCAGCAGCTCTGGACACCGCCTCCTTCCCTGTGTTCAGGTAGTGACTGCCCTGGGCATTTGTGGCTGTGCGTTCCCCATTGCAGAATTTTCTTGATGCTGAAAGGAGAGGAAGAACTTGGTCCCTTCTCATTGTTGCCTAGAGAAAGCTCACCATAAAAAAAAGAGAAAACTGAGAGTGAAAAAAATTATGCCAATCTTGTGAGTGCCTCTTTGCTTCCTTTTTTATATTTTTAAGATTTAGAAAGAGGAGATTCTTTCAATACACTTATCACTTAAGTTGTGCCTGCCAGTTATATCTCTCCTAAGCTGGCAGTCATTTTCCAAAATAAAAGCTTTTACCTTTTCACTTACGGCTCTTCCCTGTTATGGTCAATAAAAAATGCAATTGTAGGAAAGCTTTCTCGCCTTCCACACTGTGTTTGTTTTACATTTCCATATAGGCTTATGCAAACACATGCAGTCTGAATCCCCCTAACGAAGCTCTTACCTGCATCTCTGGACTTTTAATCTTACAGCTACCATGCAATTTGTAGCTTAGTGTTATTTTATAAGCCCCAAATCCCAGAGTATTCACTCTAATGTCATAAACGTACCTATATTTTAGGTCATTGAGTGAAAAGCTACCAGCTTGTCACCCAACGACAACATTTTTATTCTGCAGTGCTTCCCATCTGTTAATCTCTGCTGTGAACTGGCTGCTATGATAAACAAACTGTGCTTTTTCTTGGGCCTGGCTTTATCTGCACCTCCCAGGAGATTTGGAGGAAAAATCACATACAGGCACTCATGGGCGATGGAGAGAAGAGGTTCTCCCTGGGCTGGGATCCCTGAGGTGTCTAACAACTATAAAACTCCTGAAGTTTCCAATAATTTCCAAAGGGATGGCTGTTGCCCAGAGCTGACGTACCTCAGCTCAAAAACACTTCACCAAAAAGCCTTGCCAGCATCTGCTTAATTCTGGGGATCTGCTGCTTGAAAGCATGTCTCTGATTTGTGTCTGGTGAAAAATACTTGACTCCTGGTGCGATGAAAGGGGACAAGCCATGTGGGACCCCATTTTTTAGTGGGACAGGAGCACCCATCACCCAGCCCAGCCCTGCCCAGTTCAGTTCTTGCTGCCCAAATGGTGCTCATTGCACAGGGCCAGGCAGACAGCACGGCTCCAGACTGCAAATCTCCTCCAGGAGTCGAGCTCCCAGCCTCGTAGATGTGGAATCCGTTAATCCTGGAGGATGTAGGACCTCCAGGCCATTATTAGCCAATATGAAGCTTATAAAAGACTCTATAAATCAACCCATGATAAATAATTTCATGTGTAAGGCTGTGGTGGTGCAGAGCTTGTTTGGAGTGTGAAAGCCCCTGCAATGCCCTGCCAGGAGGACTAAATGCTGTCACTGTGTTTCAGGTATTTTACAGTGTGCTGGGAGGGTGGTGTGTGGTTCTTGTTTGTTTGTTTGGGGAGGATTTAGTGTGAGAAGTGGGAGAGCTGAGGAGGTCCCACACATGCACATGTAAGGGGGAGCAGACTCTGGGGGCGGGGGCTGACTGGTGCTGTGGGACAAACCTGCAGAAAGTGAGCTGGACATGTTCTAATATCTGTTTTGTACATTTTGTTTTGTCCAAAGCTCCTAGGCTTTGATCTTTGACACATGGATGCCTCTTATCTGAAAGTGTTCTGGGCCAGGTTGGATGGGGCTTGGAGCAACCTGCTCTAGGGAAAGGTGTCCCTGCCTTCCATCCATCCCTGCCCTGTCCATCCCTGGAAGGGTGTTGGAAGAAGATGGTCTTGAAAGTCCCTTCCAATCCAAACAATCCCACGATTCTAAGTTGTACTCCTGCTCTGACACATCTCTCCTGACTTTCTGCTTGTGGTGTTTTGCTGTGCTGCCTCCAAGGCAGTAAGTTACTGCCTTCCAGAAAAATCTTCAAAACAGTGTGAATCATTTTCATACGGTGTGTGTTTTGTTTCCATGGTTATTAGAGCCAGGTTCACTTACATCCATCCTTCCCTGGCACAAAATGTTTCTGTTGTCTTTTCAGCTTGTGTGTTTGTCTGGGCTCCTGCTACTGCTCCAAGATAAGAAATATTTTTAAAGGAAATTATAAGCAAGAGGTATGAAGTTCCCAGTTTAGAAACTAAGAGGGGTATAAAATCAACACAGTGTTCTTCAGAAAATGAGCTGGAACATTTGAGTCAGGCATAGTCCAGCTCATCATCTGAATCTGTTCCCCCTGGCAATTGATAGATCTCTGTCCCCATTGAAAATGCCACATTGATTTGTTGGTTTGAAACAAACACCCAGCTCCTCGGGAGAAAATGGAAGTGGTAGATTCTGACCTGGTGCAGAGGGGTAGGAGGGAATCAGGGAGAAGACTATTTCTCTTGTTGAGTAAAACCATTGCTTATTATACAGCTCTGCTTGGGCCTGTTCCAGACCCATTAAAGTTAATGGAAAAATCTTCCCTTGACACAAATGGGAGCTGGCCCCAGCTCCAGGGAATAAAGAGCATGCAGGTGGATCTTCACAGGGGAACAAATCGTGATCCTGCTGAGCCAGTCCCTGACGAGTTTATTTTACATTCTGGTCATTTGCTGACCTTATGTGTTTCATGTGTTGCCTTGTGCTGTTTGGCTTGTGGTCAGCTACTGTGGTCACAGTGGTCATCCCAAGCTGGTTCTGAGCTCTCGGGGCAGCAGCTGCAACACCCGTGGGGATGTGTGTGAGCCCTGCTCCAGAAGTGGAGGGGGTAAACCCGTAGTTAAACCTTAGCATAAGATGCCAACTTCTGGACAAGGTGGTGCCTTTCTGTGCGTCATTCTGTTTCTGTGATGCCTTTGTGTGTGACACGGAGAGTTGGCAGCAGAGAGGGATCTGCCTTAGCTGGGCCTGGCAGCTCACCTGGGGTAACACCTGGGAGGTGCTCCATAAGTAGTGAATATCAAAGGGAGATGACACAGATATAGAATAATATAGCTGGGAAATAGCTTCTGTGAATGGAACTGTAAAAGCAGCAGATTAGATTAGAGAAAATAGCTTTAAGTGCTTCTTGCTTTTCCCAAGAGAAGACCATTCTGCAGGTTCTGCTTCCTTCCTGCTTCCTCCTGTTTTCTTGCCCTTTGCAGTCTTTACCTTTGCTCCTTCAGTTCAGAAGGCTTCCTTTCCCTGGACCTACTACAACCAGCAGACCCAAGGCAAATTTTTCATTGTTCATCTTTCATTTTCAGGGCTGAGACTGGGAGCCAAGAATAATCCTGAGATCAGAAGAGCCATCCTGAGGACTCTGCCTTGGAGCACTTGGTGACATCAGCAACACAGGAGGCATTTCCCCAAGTTTCCAGCCTCTTGGGAGGAGTCCAGAAGAGCCCCAGATCATCTGTGTATTCTCAGCAATCTTCATGACCTGCTATGTCACACACTGAGCAATCAACAGCTCTGCACACGCATTTGGTGCACAGGAGGAAGCTCTGTGGAGAGATGTAAACACTGGTGACATGGGTTAGGAAACATCCGTGTGGCAAAGTGAGGGTGGTTAAGGAGGCACCTTGTGAAGCAACCCTCACAGCAGCCATAGAAGAACATCATCAGAATGTGTGAAGGAGCTGCATCAAGTCAGAGAAATCTCTCATGGTTGGTGCTCCAGGAAAAATTCCTGGAGTATCTGGTGGCATGGGGAAAGGCAAGCACCCTTGACTGGACAGGAAGGGGTCATGAGAAGAGAAAAAAACCCATCAGGATGTTATATTAAAAGCACATCTGTGCACAGTCTGGAATGGTAAATACATTTTCAGACTCCCCTCATAAAGCTGCAGTGTTTAAAAGTGCTGATAAAGTGCATTCCAATGTCCTTGAAGTATTGCAGCGCGCCACACACAGTACGCAGTGTTTATCCGGGAGGTGGCCAGGGAACGGCGAGGTGAATGGGCTTGTGTGTGTGAAGGGGAAGGATTCATGCATTGTCACCAGAAAACGGGGTTCAGCTGCCGTGTGCTGTCCTGGCACAAGAAACCCTGGGACTCTCAATCACCCTGTGCCCAGGACAGGCTGGGAAGTTGCTGGCACAGCAGGGAGGGAGCGAGCAGCGCTCAGCATCCTCATTGGTATGGGACATACTGGTCCATACGAGGTCTGTATGCAGTCCATTACAGTTGCCCCCCTTTTCAAGAGAGGAGTTCGCAAATTTTGGGGCTGGTGCCGCTCTCCCTCCTGTGCCAGGTTTTTCTTGTAGGTTTATTAACTCTCTTCGTGCCCCTGAATTTCTATTTTCTAATTTCTTTCCTATTCCGCCCTCTTCTTGTGCAGTCATGAGCCTTGGACGGGGTGTTGCTCCTCTCACAGGAGCTGTTTTCTCTCCCCTGGCCCACAGAGGAGCATCCATTCTCCCCACCATATTAGAAAAGTTCCCTATTTGGACTCCCTATTTAGTTCCTCAGAATAAGAGGGTCCTTTGAGAGTGGTTTGAAATAGAAGTTTCAAAGCCCTGTTTGCAGCACAAAGCGGGAGGTGAAGATGGATGATTTGGAAAGCAGCTGCAGAGTTGGGCCAACACCTTTCTGAGGCTGGGCTGTGCTCTGGCTTTAGTGGAAGCTATTGACCTATTACAAACCTCAACAATTTGCAATACAAGTGTTGGGCAAGGGCTGCTGAGGAGTTTATCTTGTGAGACAATATGTCAGAATTGAAATGCTTTGGACCATGCAGTGTTGTGAAGCATTTCTTGCTGCTATTTGGGCTTTGACTGCCTAATTAAGCATCTTCACAATAAATTGGTTAAAAATTACTGGATCTGGAGGGAGAGAAAGCAATGGAGTTGGGGAAGGAGCTGAATTCAAGAAAGTGATTGTGTGGGAGAGAGGGAGAGGAGAAAATTCCAGTCTAGAGGGGCAGCAGGAGGGTTGGCTGATGCTGGAGAGGGGGAAAGCTGCAGGGGAAATGGTGTAATGTCTTGGTTCTGCCCTAGGAGTGGTGTGGGAAGGAGTGAGAGAGGTGGTGGAGGTGGAGTTGGGAGGCAAACAGAAGCCAAGAAGAGACATTTCATCCACAGAAGACAGCGGGGACACAGCAGCTTCTTGTGACATAAGCTGCAAAAATGGCAGGCAAAACATTGAATGTCAGCGTGCTTATGATGCCCAGTTTCCCAAGTCTGATGTAAGTGGATATAATTCCCCAGGAACTTGTAACTCTTCATGTCTTGCACCTCTGGAGCGTACTTTCCTGGCTGCTGACATCTGTCATGCCACCTCACGCTCGCGGTGCCACCCCGCCACCTGCCCAAATTCACTAACACTTCTGCTCCTATGAAATGTATGAATCATAACTTCCATGCCACGGCTCTCTGCAAGCTGGTGTTTCCAGAAATAGCATCCCGCAAGCCAAGAGACGTGAGATTGCCCGTATGGTGGTGGAGGCCCAAAGAGAGGGAGCGCAGAGGGAGTGTAAGGAAAACAAACCACCCAACGGAGCGGTGGGAGGAGAGGAAGGGCTGTGCTGGATCCAGTCCTTCACTGGGATTTTTCTTGATTTGTAAGTTGAAAATATCAGAATCCCAGTGTGTGATGAGGTTTGGAAATGGGTCCTCTATTGGTGAACTAATCTTTGTTCTACAAAAATATATTCACTGACACTTCAAACTAGGCCAGTGAAGAAGTGTTCCAGCTGAAACAGTGTGTGATATTTTAATGCAATTTCATAGAATCACAGAATGGTTTGTCTTGGAAGGGACCTTAAAGACCATCCAGTTCCAACTCCCTTGCCATGGGCAGGGACACCTTCCACTAGACCAGGTTGCTCCAAGCCCCATCCACCCTGGCCTTGAATACTTCCAGGGAAGGGTAATCCACAGCTTCTCTGGGCGACCTGTGCCAGGACCTCACCACCCTCACAGTAAAACCTGTAATGTTTCCTAATTCAAATTCCTTTCCTCCTGGTGTAGGTTTCACCTTAGACTTTCCATTAAGTACAGTATTTCTTTAACCAACTCTAACCCAATCAGATGTTTTATGAATGCATTTGTTATTTGAAATTATGTGAGGAGCATCTTCTGAGGTGTGGAATAGCCATTACAACTGTGCAGCTTGTGGCATATTCATAATTTATTCCTAATGCTTTGACTTATTCCTCATCCACATGCTGTGTTTATACTCCCTGGCGAAATCCTCTAACACGTGGTAAACTATTTCCATATGAATTGATCCTAGCTGAGTTCCAATGCACACTCTTATTTTTGGTAAATCAGTCTCACAGGTACCCATTAGAAACAGAGCTATGTTTATATGAATATTATCACGTACTAAAAAGGCCAAGGCCTTAGAGTAAATTTTGAGCTGAGGTTAAATCACAGTAGTTTACCCATCTAACCATCTGCAATGGGTATTTTGCTTAAAATTGGTTCCAGAGATAGTTTTGATGCTGCTTTATTATGAAGACAAAAAAAAGCTTTTTCACTGCATGCAAGAAGTGTTATTAAGAGAAGTAATTTTGCTTTTCATAGGGTAAATACTTTTTAGGCTCTCTCGTGTCAGTGATTATATCCACTTTTCTAAGCAAGCCTTCACCTTATACATTTCAGGAACAAAGATGAGTATGTAACATCATTGTGGTCTATTTACTGCCAAAACTTGCTCTTCTCCTGACATATAAATGCTGGTTTGGTATAGTACCACCAGGGATAGATTTAGCACATCAAATACACCTGCCAAAGCAGTGAGGGGAAAAAAAAAGAAGTAGGAAAAATGGAAAATAGGTATGAAAGGCAATATTATTTTTCTTTTAATAGCTGCTATTTAATTCTGCTCACTCCCCTCTACTTTCTTTTCTGCAGGCTTAAAAGCTGTAATATATGAAATTAGCCAGTAAAAGTTCCACACTTGCCAGATGTTCAGCTGAGTAAAACTCTCAGTAAAGATCACTCTCAGTAAAGGTCACTTCCTGGAGAAAGGCTGGTGCCTTTCCCTTGCCGTCCAAATCGAGGTCTGGGCTTGCTGAATCTTTTGATCAAACACTTCCTGCAGTTTCTGTAAGTCAGTATTGACTGTAATCCTGTGCAGGGCCAGGAACTGTACTTCGATGAACCTTTTGGGCCCCTCCTAATCCAGGATATTCTGAGACTGATGCACAGAGGAATGAGAGAACTGACCAGGCAGGGAGGCACCGGCGTTAGAAGTCGCTCTCATTTAATTCCTGCCAGATATTAATTAGTAGACTACCATCACATTCATTTCATAAAATGGATTCATAGTAAACTATGTGAGAGTCTCTTTAGAGAAGGTTTGTGGTCAGACCGAAATGCTGGGAATTTCCGCAGCATTTGCAAGTCTTTAGGAACAATGGGGAAGAGGGAAAAAGGCCGATAAGAACTCTCCTGGCTGTCGCAATCGCTATCGGGGATGTTTCAGCTGGCAGGGAAGCCGGGTGGTCTGAAGGAACTGGGTAGGAGGCTCTGCTGGGAGTTTCTCTCCTGCACGAAGCATGGAGGTTTGGCTTTTGTGGGTTTTGGTGTGAAATTAATGCTTTTTTTGTCCAGTGTCACTTCCAGTGAGGCTGACCAAAGTTAGAATCACAGAATCATAGTATCCTAGGATGGTTTGAATTGGAAAGAACCTTACAGATGACCTAGTTCCAACCCCCCTGCCATGGGAGCGGGCATTTTGTGGGGCAGTGTGTGTTAGCTCCATCCCAGTATGCTGTCAGACACAGCTCTGACCGTCTGACTGAAAAGGACCTGGAAAACAGACTGAGAATGCCCAGGAGGAAATAGCTGTCCTGCAGCATTACAGATGCCAAAGCAAAATGTTAGCTCTATGTGTGACAAAACCTGCTGCTTCCATGCCTTAAACGAAGGTGGAGGAAAAATGCAAATTGTGTCCTCCTTTGAAACTGGAGGAGACTTTCCAATTATTCATCCTGTAGTGGTTTTGTTCCTAAAAGCTGTGAATGCCCATGCTTTTTGGAGTGCTAGGCAGTGGGCCATATTCCTAACTGGTATCAATCAGTAACAGCTCCATTCATTGGGATGGATCAGATTTAGCCCATCTGGACATTAATTTGTCTTTCTGACAAGATTTGAACGCTCTTTTTGACGTGCTCAGGATCTGAGGCTGCCAGCAGTTGTTTCTTTCCTTGGCAGACCTCTCCAGTGCTAGCACAAGCACTTTTTTCCCTTTACAGCATGCGCAGGCACCGCAGAAGGGTTTAGTTGCTGGTTGTAATGATCTCATGTATTTTTGGAGCTCAGCCTTTTACGAGGGTGGTGCCTGGGGTGCAGACAGATGGGCTCTGCCCACCTCTCCTCTGGATGCTTCAGGGATCTCCCAGGTCTTTCCCTACGTTGTAATTTTGAGACGTGTCTCTTTTATTTGTCTTTTTCACTCATTACCTGCTGTTCACCGTGGGGCTCCTCGGGGCTTTCTTGTAATAAATTTGATTTGGAAGTAGAAATTGGAAATAGAAATCAGTGGTTCTGCGATTACGACAAGGAGGGAATGTGTCCCAACGGCTAGGTGAATGTGGTTTGACTCAAGCTCTTGATACAGAGCTGGAAATTAAAACCATTCTCCATTGATGTCCCTTTGGATATCCACAAGAAAAAGACTACCTGGCCCTTTTCCTGGAGGTAAGGCTCATCAGGGAAGCAGCACATGTGCTGATGTCTGGAAAAATCAGCAGGCCTTGCCAACAAGGTGAGAGAGTATTTTTATTGAGAAAATGTAAAGAAAAATGGTTCTGTTCAATAGCTGTTTTTTAAATTGAAGGGAGCAAAGTTTTCTGTGTAATGGCATTGAGGCTGATATTAAAGAAAACCTTAAATGAGGCCTGAAAGTAAATTAAATCCCTTGCCCCAGTGGTGTGTAAGGCAGTGAAGTGAATATTTAAGGCAAAACCAGGTAGGAGAGTGATAATGAGGCTGCAGTTGCCAACATTACCACATTCACGAGAGGAGCCAATTTCAGACTTGAGTGCACTCGGGCTGGTGGCGAGGGGACAGAAACAAGGCAGAAAATCTCCAGACCACAGCATAGAAAATGCACATCCAGGAGCAATGGTGGCTCTTCAGTGCATCAAACTGAGGGAAGTAGATGATGACTGGAGGTAACAGGAAAGACAGGTCTGTATGTGAGAAGGAGAGAGGGAAGGACTGGGAGCCCATTGCTGTGACCCCAATTACATGGATATAAATGAAAAATAAAGCATGAAGCTAAATAGGAAATTGGAGAGAATGCAGCCCAAGTCTAGCAAAGACAGATTGTAAAGTATAAACCTGATATCTTTGATAAAATAATGGATTTTTCTAGACATAGATTAGATCTATGGCATTTCTTAGCTGGATTCAGAGAAGTGTATATAGTGCCCTGTGAAAAATGACGAGGTGAGCTGACAGGGGAAGAATAATATAAGAATTGGAGGTGAGGGGATATAAAAATGTCTAAAAGAAAGAACCAGTGGATTTTGCTAAAAGGTGAATTTTGGGGGGTGGGAAGAAATTTCTGGGGAAGTCCCTCAAGAGCTGGCCTTGAAATGAGGTCTAATTTGATGTCAGTGAGGTTGTGACAGCTGGGACAGCGCGAGCTGTTCCTGACACAGAGTCCTGGAGTATCTTCTGGGGAGAAGTGGGTGACCTTGGAGAGGAAAGGAAGAGTGCTGGGATGGGACAGCAGGGGTGCAGAGTCATGCGAGCTCCCACTAAGAGGGACCAGTTCACTTGTTCAGACAGCAAAGGGGAAAAGAGATGCCTGTGGGTATCAACAGTTAATACAGTCCTGAAATATTAGGAAGTCTGGTGTGGAAAACAGGTGGCTGGAGCTCATAAGGGCAGAGAACAACGAGATGTGCTGGTTTGCTTGGCGTGGAGCAGAGCTTAGACTGAGTGTGTGGTGGGAAACAAAACCAGGGACAGAAAGGGATGAAGGTGTTAATAAAGGATAAATGTGTCTACCTGGGCCACAGTATCTTGTCTCTTGCTAGTTCAGATGGGAGAATCACACCTGGGGCAATGCAGCCATGCAGCTGGGGATCCTCTGATCCAGAGCAGGCTGAGATGTCCAGATGATCTTCAGGTACCAAAAGTAGCTGCAAAAAGGAAGGAAACAAACTAAACCTGACCTGCAGTGAGAGTAAAGGTCAGTCACGACTTTTAATGTAAGGAGTGCAAACCGGTGTGGTAGAACAGCAGGGAGGCTGTCCATCACTTTACAGCATGGCAGGTGCTCACCTTTGGAGAACTGAAACTGTTGTTTGACAGAACTGAACACCTGGGCTGGTTTTAGGTGGACTTTGCCCATGGGATTTGCCCCAGCAATGGACTTGGAAGGGACTGGTACATCCTGTGTGAGCCGCTGCCTTCAGCAGCCGCAGTGTCAGAGCTGGATGTAGATGCTAGCTTTTGATTTTTGTGTGCCTCTTGGAAGATTTGGGCCGTAAGAATTCATCTCTGTCCTTTAGTAACAGCTCCCTGAGGGCTTTTCCCATGATCCAGGTGAGGAAGGCAATGGATTCATCTGCCAGCTCTGGTTCTGTTATAGAGGCTTTCTTACATCAAAGGTGTTTCTTCCAGTAGTTCTGCCTTTCCCGAGATGAATAGAATAAATTAAAGGAGAATTTTTAAAGAGCCTTTAAAAAACCCCTTTGTGGTTTTTTGTTTGTTGTTTTATTGTTTTTAATTTTTCTTTTTTAATGAAAGTCCTTGATGTAGGAGAAAAACAATATATGATCTGGGCACACTGGGGAAAACTAATCCCATGGCGCTGACTGCTTGTCAGGAAGTCCAGTCTGGTGATTCCTGCCACTGTGGCATGCCTTCAGGCTCTGAGTTCTTATTTTCATCTCTGATTTAACAGTATTATTTTACACATAAATGGCACTTTTAATCCTGAAGGATGCTGGGGCACTTTACCACCTACATATAGCACTGCTGAAGAGGCAGAAAATAGCAGGCACTCTTGAGAGAACATCTTCTGGTCCCACAGATCCTGACTGAGATCCCTCTGGTGCTGTGCACTCTCTGGATGGAGTGTCACCTACAAAGGACTGAAGGCTGATGCAGCAAATGCTTGTTATAATAAAAGGGAAACTTAAAAACATTGCAGGTGATCACTGTTGAGCATTATCATAATCAAAAAATGTTTTGAAAAGTATGATGATTATTATAATTATTAAAGAAGATGTATGGTGATGATGATTCCTTTAGCCTGTGAGAGGTATCTCAGCTGAAGGCTTGTGGACTCCGAGCTCCTTGAAGTATCCTTCTTTCTTACTGCTCATTATTAAATCCACACCTGAGCATGTTCTGTAAATTATTGCAGTAGCCTCCTCTCCACCGTGGATATTCTTGTGCTCGCTTATACCTTTGCCACCAAAGACAGAACTTCCTCAATCTTTCTTCCTTCTTCATTAAATTCACAGCTTTGGTAATTCACAGATATCGTGGGATCTGGCCCTGTTTTCCACAGGCTTGCAAGGCAGCATCATCGTTTAAGCACCATATGGTTCTCGACAAAGTCAGGTTTCACATCCAACCTAAACAGTTTAATCTTATCAAAAGCCCGAGCTCGCTGCAGCAATAACAACCCCTGCTTCCTCTCCCTGCATTGTATAACCAGAGGAAGAAAGCTCTCAAGCCCAGCAAGCTGCTGTGATCTTGAACAGGGGCTGCAGGGCTGGGGAAAAGCCTTTGTAGCACCTTCATTAGGATCATAGGACGAGTGCCCACCTGGACCACAAAGGAAGTGCAAGCCCAGCTCTGGTTTCAATTAGGATGCCTTAAAAACACAGACCAGGTTTAGTTCCTATTGTTGCCACATACAGTTAATTTATTTGATGTTTAAGTTTTAATGAGGGAATGCTGCATGCCTCCAAGCTGCAGAACACGCAGTTGTCTCTATTATAGTTTAGTGTATATTTGACTTTCTTTCTTATAGGGGCTTGGATTCCAGTTCCCACCAAATTTAAGGCAGGTAAATATTTTCTGTCAGAGTTAATGTATTTGGCATGAGGAGGGCAGGACAGGCTGGGTGGGACAGGGGAGCTGGGCTGAGTGTTCACTCCTCAAGCTGCACTCGTGGTACAGTGATTGGAATAGACCAAGTCTTCCACTTCCTCATTTAATAGACTAAGAGGTCTCTGTAGATGATGAGTAATGCTGCCTGGAGCAGATGCCAAAATGGAACAGGAGCACTGAGACAACTTTTGTTGCAGTACCTTGTAGCAGTCAGAAATGATTATCCTCCTTGTGCTGTGATGCTTTCAATTGGCCGAAGACCTTGCACTGAGTCACAGCAATCAGCATCCCAAATGGCCACAGACATCTGCACTGCATCAGAATGGCAGCAGTTACATCGCTGTGCTCACGCCCCTCCTGACCCCCATCGAAACAGGCACCCTGAGGGCTCTGGCTGTTCCCTCAGCCTTCTGGGGCTTGCCTGGCCGTGGAGCAGAGTGTCCAGCTCATGTCCAGCCTCTGGGTACAAGATACAGCCTGGAGAAGGGATGGGACAGAGATGTGTGTGCCTGCCAGGTGACAAACCTAGGAAAACTTTTCCATTTACCTGTTGGGAGCTTCTACTATTTATAGGAGAATAAGAAGAAAGTATAAGTGGTGGTTTGATGTAAAAAGATAAAAGCCATTTACAGATTAATTAGCATTTTAAAGAGCTGCAGGGGCTTTTTAGGAGAAAGCTGTATGGAGCTACCAAATCAGGAGATTTATACAGAAGCAATGATCTGCAAGTGTTTTCTTGGTAGCTTACTGGAGGGCGAACATGTTCTTAGATATATTAGCAATGGGGTGGCTGTTTGTTATCTGGGACTAAATAAATAATCTCTAACATGATGCTTCTTGTGAAGTGACAAAAACACCCAGATATGGCCTTTCCTACCAAGCTGCAGTGTAGGATTTGCTGGAGAGAGGTCAGATACAGCTCCCTAGCAAGAAAAGGGTTATCCCAGCAGATTAGAAGCAGGTCAATTAGCAAAATAGTCCTTTCCTACAAGGAGCTAACCCCGATGTAGCAAGACAGGTACTGTAGATGTAGGATTCAGGGGATGCTTGTCTTCTGTATTCTCTGTATTGGAGTATGTGGATTGAATAAGGGGTTTGTGATCTCAGCGTTTGCATATTGATATTGGGAAGAGCTCCCTGAGGAGATGGTGGAGAGCTTTTGCACAGAGAGCTTTCGGGGAAGATGTGAAATCAAAAAGGAATGTGAGTTGATAGTCAGTGAAAAGTCAACTCATTCACAACAAAAGGCAAAACTCAGCCTCTGGGATACAGAAGGCAATCAGGGGGAAAAATAATCTCAATTCTGCTTGCTCGACATGCCTATTTGTTTAGTTTCTGCTATGGAAAAAGGGGTAATGAATGTTATGTGACATGCAGTTAATTAGGTGTGGTCTTTTAAAAAAATCATATTGTACCTTGCCGAAATGTTCATTCTGCCAGCAATAAACCTGGTCGGATTATATCAGGAATAAGTTGCTAACACATGATTTACCAGCAGTGTTTTTGTTAGATGTAGCTGTTTGACTGGAAAGCAGAAGGGCCCTTGTACCCTGAAACAAACAACCCTCCTGGAACCCTGAACAGATCTGTCACTGATGTGTAAAATAGCACTGCTGATGCCTTTGGAGATGCAGTACTGGCTGACTAAGAGGAGCTGTTTTCCACATCAGATCTTGCCTTCCTCTCTGACTTTGCCATCCTAGAAAGAGGCAGGCACAGGGAATGATATCTGTGCACTTGGGTGTGTTAGTGGTTGTGGTGTTTTCACTGCAGGGTCCAGTTGGGCTGGAGGACAGTCCTGGTGAGAGCTTTGTTTCAAAACCAGCAGAGGTGAGTGCATGGCAGGCCAAATGCCACATCTTCTCAGCCGGGCAAAGCATCCATTAAAGTGAGCAGGAACAGAACCATCAAGGTGGCTGAACGCTGAACAAAGTGCTCTACTCAGTGTGCTCCATGCCTGTGGAAGCAGCAACCAGAGGGGCAGAGGGGATGGTGTTTGTCACTAGATGCCCCCTCTGTGGCCACAGTGGGAAAGGAATGAACATTTTGTGCTTTCCAGCTCTTGCAAGACCTGTGGCTTCACAGCAGGAGGCTCTGAACAGAAATACACCAAGGAACAGTTATGAGGGTCCAACTACCATGGTTCCATGGCACCAGGACACATGTGTTCCTTTTAATTTCAGTAATGTCTGCACTTTGACATTGGCCGGGTGTGTTTGTGGGCTTGCTGTTCTGTAAAGCAAAGAGGTTCTTCTGGATTTTTTTTTTTTTTTTTCACGGAAAGGGTCATCGAGCATTGGGACAGGCTGCCCCAGGAAGTGGGGGAAACACTGTCTCTGGATGTGTTCAACAAAGGCGTAGATGTGGTGCTCAGGTTGGTTTAGTGGTTTAGTGGTGGAGCTGGCAGTGTCAGGTGAATGGTTGGACTCAATGATCTGAGAGGTCTTTTCCAACCATAATGATTCTATGATTTTAAAAGGGGTTTTATTTTGTTTGTTTTTCAGCAGGTGTGAGTTATCTGAGTCTATCTTGGGAATCTGGTTGGGAATTTGGGCTCCGGATAAACAATCATCAATAAAAGCTGCTGCTCTTTGATGAATTGTCTGGAATCCGTTGCCTCCTTTCTTCCTTTGTGGGAGGATAGGACTGGTTGGTTACAAGATGTCTGAGCTGCTCTTGCAGTCTCACCTCATCCATCCAAGCCCTGCACCTGCTGTATGTGAGCAAGACAGAGGCTGCAGTTTCTCCAAATGCTTGGAAGTTAGGAATGGTGGATGAAGATATCATTTTAACCTTTCCATTCCTTTGTGGAAGTGTACAATTTTACTAATTTTTACCATGGCTAAATAAGGTGTTTTGGTCCCCAGCTCATTCACGGACTTGACCAAATCAGCTCATTCAGTTTTTCTCCCTAAAACCACCATGGCTTAAAGCCAGTGACCTTCACCAGGAACTGCAGGTCTAAAAGTCAAAATACAGAGAATCTGCCCCTCTGAAAAGACTCACTTACGGAGAATTGCAGCTCTCCCACCCCAATAAAAGCTTTTCAACCACCTGGTGTAGACGTAAGGAGATTAGAGCTCGTGAACACGGCGTCGTCTCGCTGACCCTCCCGACGTTCCGTGGCCCCGTCAGTGTTTGCAGCGTGGCGAGCATTTTCTGCTTGACAGCAGCAGTGGCAGATGGTGTTTGTTTAATTCCGCCTGTTCCCAGCACGGTGTGGGCGGCTCTCTGCTGTCCAGGTGGAACCAGGCACTGAGGGATCTGGGACACCCTGCAAGGCTGCGGCCATGGGACAGATCTGGCAGCACTGGGACATGGGTGGGGAGGGAGGCCTGCAGCCACCCGTGCTTTAACCTCTCTTCTGCCTACTCTTCTCTACTTTAAAAGCATAATTCAAGCTTTGCTGTGATAAAACAATTAGGCTTAGACATGCAAAGCTTTTTGGAAGGTGAAAGCTGGTCCAGCAGAGGATTGGGGTGAAAGGGATGCAGCCGAGGCTCGTGGAGGGCACTGGGGATGCTCTCAGGCGGGTCAGTGGCCTGCAGAAATGGCTACCAATGTGAAAGACCTGTTCTCACCTAGACTTTAACTTTTAAATCTGCTCTAAAACGCTCAGACCTGGATTATTTTTAAAAGCCCTGGCAATCCCAAGTGGACTGTTTTGTGTCACTGGCCCTGGCACCACTGTGGTGTGATGGGTCACCACTTGGGGAACAAATCCCACCTATAAATGCACAAAGAAGCAGGCTAGGAGAAGAAAGATCGCATATTTGTAGATATGTGAGTGTGTCTGGTGGGTGGGTGTGAGAGAGGGACAGTGCCAGAGGGGGAAACGTGACCCTGTGCTTCATCCCTCCTGGCTGCAGCTATGATTTCTGTTAATGAGAATCCAGGATGTTTCATTACATGGTTTGTTTAATCTGAACCCCCCCCGGAGACAGGTTGAGCGAGTGGTTTGTTTTCCCTATTTCACCCCACCATGATGCTGGAGACCCTCTCAGAGACAACAGGGGCTGCTCTCCTTCCTGAGTATCTCTCTGACTGTTTCCAGTGGAGGGGGGCCAGGAGATGTGGCTGGGAACAGCAGTTCTCTTCCATCTTCCAACACCCTGCAGTCCATGTTTCACCTCCTGCAGCATCCCTCAGCTGCCACCAGGGATGCCACCTGTGCCCAGCTTGGCTGTCCCTTCCCTGGACACAGAGGAAAGACTGGAGGGTGGGGGGCCAGGTTCCTAAATTATAAATAAGGAGGTGAAGGAATGATATGGGAGGGCCTAAAATTCAGCCTAAACACACTAAAATTAATCCTGTAGGAGCCCAAGCCAAACTGGGACTGGCTCTTCTCTGTGCTGGTGACAGAAAAACCAGTGTGGGGTGTAACTTTCCATGTAGCCCAAAAACTACGCAGAAAGTGATTTCTGTCCCAGCAGAAAATCTGCTAGGGCTTGTGAAATGAAGAAAAATCCTTTGGGTAAGCACAGCTTGATCAAAATCTCTGCTTCAGACATGCCAGCTTCTCTCTAAACATGGAATGAAATGGCTTTTGTACTTGTTGATTTCTCTTTCCCAGTTTGGATTGGGATCACATGTTGCAGTACCCAAAATTAGAGCTCAAATGGGGAGCCTTGCATATTCATTTCTTGCTGAAATCAGGCTCCATTGAGGCTCCTTAGCATTTTGCTGATAATTCTCCATTGCCAGCAGAACTAGGCACGGGGCCTAATCATGCCCTTATTAAACTCACTGGAAGTTTCGATGTGGATTTCAATGGCAGCAGCACTTTTTTCCAAAGGGACACTGATTTTTTAAAATTTTATTTTATTTTTTTCCTCTACAGCTCAGTCTTGCAACTTGTTTCTGCTGGGTTTCGCTGATTTCCTTCACAGGACCAGCAGCCCTAGCAATGGGCAAATAAATAGAAATTGTTCCCAAACCTTACTGCCAGCAGGGACAGATAAAGGGTCACTATAGTTAGATATCAGAAATTTAGTTTAAAATTTAATTAGAAATTCCCACATCTGGAATTTCTATAGTTAGAAATTAGAAATTTACTTAAAAATTTAATTAGCAATTCCCACATCTGGAATTTCTTTTACAGTAAAATGACTGGGATCAAGAAGTGTTAGATCCCAGCAAATTCCAGGTTGATTGGCAGCAGGTGCAAATGCAAATGAGGAAAGCATCGTACCTGGTCTTTGGATCTGGATTTTGCCTTCCCAAATCTTTCAACAAAAACTCCTCATTAAAGTTTTTTTTCTCATAGAAGAAAATTAGAAAATGACTGACTTTCAAGTGGGGTTCCTCGCTTCCTTTGAAAATGAAAGCATCGTTTGGAGACATGTGTGCCTGAAAGTCTGCTTGGAAGCAGGGCTGCCCCCTCTAACCCAGCTCTTATTTTTAATTCCTTGAAGGTGCCGAAAGACCCCCCAAAAGCTTTTGATCTTTGAAACTGTTTTCTTACTACCCAAAAATTATAAGCACAAGAAAAGAATATTTACTTAAAGACTGGAAAACGTGAACTCTTGGGTGAGACGGATAAAGTAAAAGCTGGAAAATTAATCTCCAACCTGCCCTGTGAGTTGTGGCAAAGTCCTCGTCCCACTGGTCACTGTGTGCATTCAGACACACCCACCTTGCCCCAAAGTGTCTTTTTTACCCAACTTTCCCTAGGTTTGGAGCTGGGTAAGCTGGGTAAGATGCTTTTGGTAGATCCTGTCTCACTGATTAAAAGGACTAGATCTGTTAGAAGCTGGCACAGAGGGAAATCTTGGGAAAGGGGTGTCATGGAGATCCGTGAAGTCATGCTGGGTGTGGAGTACAGCTATGCACCAATGTCCTTAAAGGACAGCTCATCAAAGTCCAGGAGGATGTTAGGAGGGTGCAAAACCTCAAGGAAGTATTTCTTTACAAGGTGCATTGGAAGGGGCTCTTGCTGCACCTTAAAACTGTAGGGACCAAAGATTTTAAAGTAGGTACACACATTTATGTGTGACAGAACAGAAGCCAAAGATTTTAAAAGGGTTTAAAGTAGATAGACACATTTATGTGTGACAGAACCACCTGTGGACTTTAGGTACAAAACAGGGATTTGGGAGATGGCCATCAGGTATAAACAGGGATTTGGGAGATGGCCACCTGCTTAGCAGCAGACAGATCCAGGAGGTATATTGCCAGACCTTGGGAAAGACCCTTTGTTCATCCCTCATTTCCTACATGCTTGCCTGACACGTCCTCACTTCCCATGGGATCCCTTATCCCCCCTCCACGGGGACAAATAAGCATCTCTGTGAGTTTGTCCTCCTGCCCTAATTTGATGTCACTCTCTGAAGTATCGCCAGTGACAGAACTGGCTCCTCCTGAACCCTCTCTATGTCATTGCACAAAAAAATTCCCTCTTTGCCAAGGGAGGCCCATGGTGTTTCATCTTGCTCGAGGCAACAGATGAGAGAGTTTCCTCTTTCATGGGTTAGCTCAGATGTAGAGCCCACAGTGTTCCCTGGCAGATTATTAAAGCATTAACCATGCTCATTTAATGGCATTGAGATGCAGATAAGATGTAATGTATCATGTATTGTATTCCCCTCTCACTGTGGCTGAGCATGTTTTTCAGTGTCAAGGGCAGGTGTTTTTGTGTGATACCTATTTAGTGGTATTTATGGTGATATTTGTTCCAAGGCTGCAGTTAATATCGTGTCCTCTGTTTCGTTACACTCTGAGGTTAAAACTGCATGTCTGGCACATCGTTTATTCAATTATTGAAACATCTTAATGAAGGTTAACAGCTCAGTGCAGCACGGCAGTGCCGAACCGACACACATAAATCTGCCAGGCGTGGTGTTGGAAAAGGCTGCTGAACAGCATCTCCCCAAAGTGCAGATGGGGCAGATTAAAAGTGCATGCAAAGCAGTGCCAGAAACAGCTCTGAACACAATCCTTCTGGGAACCAGAGCTGGAGAAATGAAAAAAGGAGCTATAACGGGTCTCCCTGGTTTCAGCTGCCAGGAGCACTGAGAGGTAAATGTGACATTTTGGCTTTCTCTCCCTTGCTGATCATGGTTGGACCCTTCTGAGCTTTGAAAGACCAGCTCCAGTGCAGAATTTCTCTGAACATGTCTGGTTAGGTTCTCCAGGGCTTTAGGGGGACACTGGGGTTCTGCACTGCCATGGGGAACCCTCTTGGTGGCCATGCAGACAGAGAAGTTGCCTCTGCAGGGCCCCAGAGGTAGAGAGGGTGGCATGGGCTGATCCCAGCACAGATTATGTGATGGCACTGGGCTAGTGCTAACCACCGGTAGAGATATCCTGCAGTGCCCACGGAGGATCTCAGGGCTCCAGAAATGGTGTCCAAGCCTCTTATTCACCCAAGGAAAAGGCTCCCTGAACCACAGGAAAGCCCTGGGTATCAGCCTTGCTCCAACAGCTACTAGGATAGTGTTCAAATTTTTTTGTTCCTTTGGCAAATATGAGTTGAATGGAAGAAAACTGTAGAGGACTTCCTTGTCATTTTATATGGTATTGTTAAGGAATAAGTTAAATTTCAAAAAAAGTCTGGGGTCAGGAAAATTCTGTAGCTGTCTCTGAGTTATCTACAGCTGAACTGTCACCTAAACCTGATCTCAGGCTGAAGGCCTTGCTGGTTCAGTTCTACTTCTTCAAAACAAGGATGACATTTGCATTTCACAGCAAATATCCATGGCTATTACAAAATGCCTAAATGACACTTTATTCCCCCCATCCTTGGCTGAGAGCCACTGGATTCATGTGTCGTGCAGAAAGCCAAGAGATGTGCATTGTGCTCAGCTATTTGTTGATGTGTTTACCAACTGCAGCTATATTTGTTGCTCAGTGGTACAAGACTTAATTGAATTGTTTCCTTGTTAATTTTTTAATCAAGTCGTTGTAATCTATTAATGACTTTGGAGCAGTGGAGGTTTTCCAGACCAGGATATGCTGATAACCTGGGGGTTTGGGAGCTGGTTTAAATGATCCTCAGCAAATCAAGTAATTCTACTGTACACTGTAGTTTGCACAGAGATGGTTGTTTAAGATTATACAGTTGTCTTAGACATGGAAGCCAAATTCAGCAGTAAAGCTATTTCCTGTCTTCTTCCAGAGTTGGTCCTGTGCCCTTTGGTCATTCCATTATATTTAATAATTCCATTCATTTCCCTTTAGATGAAATGATTTGTCCCAGAGTTCAAGTGTTCATAATGCCCTCATGCAGTTCAGTAGTCACTCACTGATACACTTCATGGCTCTGCAGGCATTACCTGTCAGTTCACTGGTGGCCCTGCTGACATCACCTCTCCCCTCCCCAGGGGTAATTAATCACTCACTGCCTCATTCTCCCCAGTTCATTCACAAACTGCAGTGACAGGGCCCAAAAAACGGTCACGTGAAGAGAAAACTCTCCTGAGCATGATGTTGGCATGGTTGGGAGGATGCTGTTGTGTTTATTCCTTCACTGCACATCTGCAGGTCACTGGCTTTCCAATGAATACGTCACAGCTCAGATTGATGGAGAGGAAGACAGAGTCCTTCACCAGAACTCACTCGTCTTTCACCCTGCTCAGT
This sequence comes from Atrichornis clamosus, assembly GCA_013400975.1. Classification (NCBI taxonomy): domain Eukaryota; kingdom Metazoa; phylum Chordata; class Aves; order Passeriformes; family Menuridae; genus Atrichornis; species Atrichornis clamosus. The sequence continues at coordinate 75,675 of WBMZ01011092.1, read as the reverse complement.
CAGGTTTGGGAAACCATAAAATAGACCTTTCAAGCATATAAAGATCACCAGGGTAGAACATTTACTGGGATTTAATGGGGAAGTAACGTGAGTGTCGTTGATGCAAAGGAAAGCTCTCCATCACCCCAGTTTAAGTCCCAAAGGCAATGCTCTGTGACACTTCAAACACATAAACAGTGTAGTGAGAATAAATATAATATATCGGCTTTGCCAATGCAAATGAAAAGTAGTTATCCCAAATCACAGTCTTAATTTACAAGCAGTCAGTATAATTTGAGAAACTGAAATCTGATGTTGCTAAATCAAATTCCTGTAATTCCACTGGGCATTAAGCACATAATAAGATTACACTGTGCACTGAGCATGTCCTTGTTAAATCTGCTGGCTACTGCATTTTTATTGCTCTCCTGGGGGTTTATTGAGTTTACACTTCCAGAAAAAGGTAATGTTTTCACAGTGTCTTTGGTGTGTTGGCCACACAAGTCTGTCTGCAGCAGGCAGAATTGTTAAGCCATATAATTTTCTTACATCCCTCAGCAGCTCAATTGGGGGAAAAAAAAAAGGCAATTAAAAGACACCATGCAGTTGTGTATAACCAAATTAAAAATAACAATAATGAATCTGCTGTACTGTAATCAGTAAGGAAAGGAAGTCATGCATAATGGTGAGGTCCAGCCGTGAGACAGCTGAATTGATGAGCTGTCCTGTTTAGGCTTGGTTCTGAATGCCTGAATAGTGGTGCTAATATGATATCTCTGATTTATATACAAAAGTGACCTTGAGACTAGCTGCTCTCCAAACAATCAGGAAGAATAGGATTTCCTTGCAACAGGCTGTCTGTAGTCTTGGGAAATGGATGAGAAGGCAGGGGATGAAGGGAGGACACCAGGTAACTTGGAGACTGGCCAGTGAAAGTCCCTGGGAGCAGCATGTTATTTCCTAAGGAAGACACAGAGAATAAATGTGCCATTTTAGAAGGAGGCAGAAAGCTAAGAAGAAAAAAATTCCCTCCCAACAAACCAATGCATGGCAAAACGAATGCGACAGAGATACCAAGGAGATTTGCAGGCCTGTGAACACTCAGCGTGGACATCGTTGCAGGACCATCTCAGTGTCCACCTACAGATGTGCTCTCCTGGTGTTTGACTCCCTCCTGCTCTCTTACAAGAGTTGGTTTAAACTTTTAGGTGTAAAAGTCTCCTAGAATGCTTGTCATTAATCAGGATAATGCTGGATAAGCTTGATAGATGCATTAATTTACATTTTAAATCTTAGTTGTTGTGGCCGGGACAATTCCAGTGTAAAACTGTGGGCTCAGATCTATCCAAAGAAGTAACACAGTTTTATTCACTGGGAGCTTATAGCATTGTGTAATCATCCTGTAATATGCAAAGCTCAGCACTTTTGTAGGGTCATTCTTTGTTCCCCTACTTAATTCACTTTCCAGAACACTTTTACAGCCAAGGTTCCAAGAACATCTCCAGACCGGGACACCTTGCTTTTATAGCTGAATTTTGTCAGAGAAGGACAGACCAGGTGTGCACTTCTCCCTGAGAATAAAGATAATTCTGCTAAGCAGCATTTGTGATAGCAGCATGAGAACAGTGTACCCTGCAGCCACTTACAGAGCCCAAACTCCAGCTTAGGACCAGGTCTGAATTAGAAAAACAGCCTTTCATAAAATCACAGAATCATAGGATAGTTTGGGTTAGAAGGGACCTTAAAGACCATCCAGTTCCACCCCTTGCCATGGGCAGGGACACCTTCCACTAGACCAGGTTGCTCCAAGTCCCATTCAACCTGGCCTTGGACAGTTCCAGGGATGGGACATTTCTCTGGCATGCTCTTGAAGTTCCCAACAGCTGACTCTTGGAAAAAAAAAAAAGAGCTAGTTATTTATATATGATTCTTGATGTGTATACAAAGCTTCCTGGACTGACTTTTTCCTTCATCAGTCCTTGTTTTCTATGCCTGCAGATACAGAATTACAGAGCCAAGCACATGTGAGGTCAGAGTCTCTCTTCTGAGCTGTCCTGCAGCTCAGGCCAGCTTGTGTGGAAAAAGTGATGGAGGGTCACTCATTATGCAGTGAGTGCTGCAGCTCTCTGCAGGGACTCACTTTGCTCTGGGTTTAATGATTTGCAACCTGGAGGGGTTTCATGTGTCTAAACCCACATGTCCTCTAGTCAGTCACCAGCTATTCCTGATCCTTGAGTGCCAAGGCCAAAGTTTGTGTCAAACCTGCCTGGGCAATTCTGGAGGTTTCTGTTTGAAATGTCTGCAAATGGTTTCTCAGGGGTAGATATGCCAAGACTTTGACTGAATTCTTCCATTATTTGAGATTTATTGCTGGCAATGGACAAGTTCCTTTGGGAAAGCCTTAACGTGAGCTGACAGTAATTCACCAGAAGTTTGGCATGGTTTTACCCGAGGGAACTCTAAACCAGCAAGCCTTCCCATGACATAAGTATCACAGAGGTCACAGACCAATTAGGATTAGGGTTACAAATGTGTTTATCAGTGTCAGGACAATTACGTCTTCTAGCTTTGTTAGATGGGCATCTTGAGACACCTACTTTGGAAAACTTACTGGGAAGAGGAAGAGCTTGAACCATAAACCTCAAGAGTGCTGTGTGTGCCACGCAGGCTGCCCCTTCAGGATTGAAAACATACTGGCATTTTCAGGAAGGACTGGAACTGGATTTTCACTCTTTTTTTTCCACCACAAAGACTAGGAGGAAGCTACAAGGAACTCAGCACAAACAAAAGGAGATGCACCTTCCCCTGTAAGACTGGTGCCTGTGGGACAACCACAGTGCCTTGATCAACTGTGGATACAGATGCTAAAACATTGATGAGAGCTCCAGCAAGCACTAAAGAAGTTATGCAAGAGAGATGCACAGAAACCAAATCTGTCTTGGGAAAACCTTGTGCTGCAAATGGCTGGAAGCTGGAGAAATATCAGTAACTGCTTCCCTGAGCTTAGACTCTTCTATAGCCTTCTCCTCTTGAGTTAGGCTGATCTGTGTTCTGATAGCTGTGGCTGTGTTGGCTTGTTGTGCCTCAACCTTCCACATTTGCATTTTGAGGGCATAAAATATTCCCTGGTTTTGCCCTCCCTTCTTCTCCCTTCCCCCCAGCATGCTGCATCTGATGTATGGGATCAAAACCACGCAACGCTGTGACCTTCTGCATGGCACATCTCGCATCAGGAAAGTAGGTGTGAGGTGTGTGCTCAGAGACCACTGCCAGAAAATTATCCTAGAGGGAAGACAGTTCTTATTTATGACCTCAGTTCATCACACTAGCAATAACTCAGTTTATTCCTGCTCAGGGGTGGTGCTTTTCCTCTGAAAGGACGAGATGTAGCCTGTCATGAGGACCACACTTGTGTCTCTTTTCCAGAGAGGGAAAAAGAGGATTTTTGTATGTTTTCCATGCTGTAATCAATTTATTGCTTTATGGGATTCAGAGCTCCCCAGGAAAGTGTCATGGATTGTGTCATGGTGCACACTACTTGCATGGAGATCTTTGATTCAGCTGGCAGACATTAAAAGAAGACCAAATGAGTTTAGCCAAAATGCTCAGTAATGACTGCATGTGTGCAGCTGCAAGAAGAGCAGTGGTAATTGAGCCAAGAGTGGGAATTATTGGCAGCAGGGTCTGCATTCATGTGTGATTTATATTTTTTTTCCTGATTTATAATTTCTTTACCAGCTGTGCAGATGTAGCTTGCTGGGTCCCTGCTATGGCCTCACCTAACTGTTGTCCACCCTGCTGCCTTCCCAGGGCTCTTGTGATCCTCAGCTGAGCATGACCTGCTCTTGACATTGGCTTCCACTGCCTGAGAGTCAGGGAGGTGCTCTTGAGTTTGCTCCAGGCATAAACATTTGGGGTGATGTAGTGGAGTAAGAACTTCCCCTGTATACCTTACCCCAGGTCTGGAGGAGCTGGAAACAGACTGGGAGCTCAGGAACTGGGGCTGAAGCCAGAAAAACCAAAGCCATCAAGGGAAAGCTGTTTCAAGCTTCAATCCAGCTTGTGCAACCCAGCCAGTAAATCCCCACCTCAAGGCTTGACAAAATTGTCCTAACAAGACAGATTTTGTCCTCGGTGTATGTTTTCTTTCTCCTCTCTTCATCAGTGGGGCTGAGAGCTCATTGACAGCACAAGTGTCCTTCTCACGCTGGTTTAATACCTCCTTCACCCTCTTCTGCTGGAAGCAGGGTGCAGGCTGCAGTTTGTGCTCAGGGCAGCTGGCATGGAAAAGGTTAAAGCTGTTGAGGACACAGCTCTTTGCAGCTGAAGTAATTTTTACAAAACCCACAAGTGCCAAGTGGTGGACAGAGGGGCAAGGAAACACTCATATAAATACATCCCTGGGTTAAGGGGTGCTGCAGTCTGCTCTCTGCTTGCTGTGGGTAGCTTGACAACTCCAGGAGCAGACTCAGCTGAAGAAGCAGACCCTTGAGGATTCCTAGGCTGAAAGTGGGTTTTTCCTGTGTTTCTGTAAGCAACTTGATGACTGAGCATTAATGTTCAGGTCCAACCAGGTCACATTGGCCATGCTTGGTCCCATATTTTGGGTGTTTGGTGGGTACACCAGTCAGAAATACTGGAACAGGATGGAGACAGACCAAGAGTCCCTGGTAGCTGGTCCCACTGACTTGCACAGCCTCCATTTGTAGCATGAAAGGGAGAAAGAAGGATGCATTCTCTGCCTTGTTGAGACACAGTGTTTCTGCTGGACAAAGAAGATGTCAAAACTCCTGGCCTTACAGCAGTGAGGAGGCCAATAGATCACAGCAAACTGGAAGTTTGAGACAAAGTACCTGCTTGTAATGAGCTGTTTTTTCAAAGAGTTGTTCTGCAGACTGTCTGGAGTCTGCACACAAAATTCCCCCCATCCCAGCACAGCCCACAAATCTCTGCTGGGGCTGCTGTAGCTCAGAGTTCAGAAGTTAAACCAAATTATTCCTTGGAGAGGTGAAATCCTGGTCCTGTTGGCCCTGTAGCCAAAGATGCTTTTTCACATTTCACAGAGTTACAGAACCACTGAGGATGGAAAAGACCTTTGAAGTCATAGAGTCCAACCATTAACCCAGCACTGCCAGGGCCACCACTAAACCATGTCCCCTGGTGCCACATCTACATGTCTTCTGAGCACCGTCAGGGGTGGTGATTCCACCACCTTCCTGGGTAGCCTGTCCCAACGCCTGACCACCCATTCCATGAAGAAATTTTTCCCACAATCCAATCTAACCCTACCCCAGCACAACTTGAGGCTGTTTCCTCTTGTCCTGTCCCTTGTTACTTGGGAGAAGAGACTAACCCCCACCTGGCTACCACCTCCTTTCAGGGAGTTGTAAAGCTCTGCCCCATCCTCCCAGGGACAGGGACAAGAGATGTTGCCCAGGTTGGTGTAATTTGCTGCTGGGGACTGCTGAGGAGGTGGGACCCCCACTTCAGATGTGTGGTTTGGGCAGCTTGTGAACACCAAGGCCTCAGCCAGGTGGTGCTGCTGGAAAGGATGGCTTTTCCCTCAAAGGCAGGACCTCAGCAGGGTCCCACAGGGCTCCCACATTTAGAACTGAAGTGCTGGGGTAATTCCTGAGCTGTGCTGGCCCGGCAGCTCTGAGTGCAGCTGGATTTGGGCTGTGCTTTGCTGGGAGACAACACCGCAGAAGCCATACCGTATTTTCAGGGTTTCCCACTTCTGTCTCGGCTCCTGCAAACAGTGGAGCTGCCACCTCTCACACCAAGCTCTGGTGTTCAGGAAGGTGTGATTTCTGTGGAAGTTGTGAATTCTTGTTGTAAGACTTCCCTTTCTTCTCTCCCTTGTGATGGCAGAGTGATTCTTGCAAATATAACACAGGTTTATTTTAAAGGTTGGAACAGCAAAGTGCAAGAGTGTGCTGCACAAAAAAAGAGAAACAGATCCCAACTATACTCTTCATTTGCCTAATAAGACATGAGGCTTTTTACACTATTTTAAAAAATTCTTGTGGGTATGCTTATGCTTTACAAGTCATAAAATTTGGAGCCTGCTGTTGCTAGATTAGCTCTGAGTTAGAGACAGAGAGGGGATGCTGCTTTTACGGTCATCCCAGGAGTCCTGTGCACCCCTCTTCAGTAAAATCCCCCACAGATGGATGTACCTCCTGAAAACCTCTGCCATTGTCTTGCATTTCATGCATGGTTCTTTCTGGATGCTTTCCTTGCTCTTTTCAGAGGTGTTAGTTTCTTTTCCTCCCCCTGGAGAAGTTCTCCCCCAGGAGCCTGTCAAGTCATTGCCCTGGTGGATGGTTTTTAGGCCAATACATGCTGCTTGAATCTGAGGTTTTGTCCAGGCTCTCCTGTGTTCCACTGCTAGTAAGCGTGAGGAGGAGGAGGATGAGGATGATAAAGTCTCCAATAAATACCAATTACTTGTGTTCCAAATACCTGCTGGGGGAGGGTGTGCCCTCAGTATCAGGTGTCTCTGGGCTATGTCTCTCCTGCTTGAGCCCAGCTGGATCCCGCTGCTTCTCTTTGGTAAAAAGGGAAGTTTTCCCTTTGTTTGCAGAGCTCTTGAATTTGCACAGGAACCCTCCCAGGCCCAACACCTGCAGCTTTGGTTCCTGGCCTGGAGGTAGGACCTGGCAGAGAATCCTTAAGCTGCCCCTTTCCAGCCCTGAAACTCAGAGTGAGATATGTAATGATTTCCATACACAGGAGACAGGGTGCACAGGATCATTAAGGTTGGAAAAGACTTCCAAGATCATTGATTCAAACCATTAACACTGCACTTGTGCAACCTTCTTCAGAGGAAAGGATGCAGTTCAGGAGCCATGGGTTTACCTCTATCATCAATTATCGTCTCTGTTATAGAGGAATTTCTTGGATTCAGACATGATTTCATTCCATCTCAGATCTTCTGTTTCCATTCTCTATTTTCCCCTTCGTTTCTCCATGGTAGGCTGGTGGCAGAGCCTGTGTGTGGTCCCAGGGGCCTCCCAGTGCACCTGGGCTGGTGTAAAGGCTCGTGGGGAGCAGTGCAGCTGGGCATGGAGCACATCCAGTCACTCACACACTCCCCCTCCTTCCACCTCTACGTCTCTTTCACTGGTGCCTGCTCAGGTTTGGTGCCCTCCAGCTCATTTCCACCATCAAACAGGGTAAGCTGCCATCTCCTGGGGAGTGAGAACATGGGGAAAACCTGGCAGCCACCAGAAGTCACATTACTTCCACAGTGTCTCCAGAGCAACCTGAGGTGCTTAGCAATAAATGCCATTGATACAGGAGGTGCCAGGTTTCAGCAAGCTGCTCCCTGTCTGAGCTGGGCTGTGCTCGTTCCTAATGAAAATAAGGCTGGTGCCACAGGGAAGGAGGCAAAACAGCACACAGGGAGATGAAACTGGTGGAAAAAAGGAAAAGTGTAGCTTAAAAAAGGGTTATGGTGTGGGCTTCTTTAATGGCCCCATGGCCTCATTTGTGTTTTGCTGTGAATAATGTGATTAATGTGATTAATGTATCCTCATGCTTGGCATTGACTGTGGCTCCTGAGTCATTTGGGGATCTCTTGGGACTGATTATAGCATCATACAATGTTTTGGGCTGGAAGGGACCTTAAAGACCATCCATTTCCCAGCTCCCTGCCATGGGCGGGGACACCTCCCACTAAACCTGGTTCAGAGCCCCGTCCAACCTGGCCTTGGACACTTCCAGGGATGTGGCAGCCACAGCTTCTCTGGGCAATCTGTGCTTCTCCACTCTCATAGTAAAAAACCCTTCTTCCACATTTCTAATCAAAATTGACCCTCCTTTAGTTTAAAACCATTGCCCCTTGTCCTGTTGCAACAGGATGGTGCTGAGTTGGATACTGCATCAGAGACACCAGAGGTACCAAATACCTTCTCCAGTTTCTCTGCTAGGAATAGTAGCCAAATTTATCCTCTGCTCTTTCTCATTTTTTGCAAGACATACACCTCCAATTGCCATTGCATGCAAAGACTTAGGATCACTCATTCCAGGTGGGATATAAATTTTTTTGAACCACATGACAACATAAATACTTCTGCAATTTGAATTGGAATTTGATGCAGGCTTAGCCATGTACCTCAAGACCCATGCGATGCCACAGGGAACTGAACCACAGGATCCAACACTGGCTAAATCCAAATGCTAGAGCTGAGGAAGAGCTTGTAAGGGGGAGAGAGAAACACCTGTATTTTGCCTATAAAAATCCCTGTTGGCAGTTTGGCAAAACAGGTCTCTGCTGGGAAGGGATGAACCAGAGGTGCATCAGGGAGAAGGGACAGTCAGGACCAGCCAGTTATGATGCTCTTTGCAGTCTCCCACGTGTGTGACCAGCTCCCTGTATCTCTAAAGACCAATTGCTCCCCGCTTCCCACACATCAGACTCCCAAAATGGCCTGCAGAGGAGTGAGCTGGAATTAACCACTGTGCACGTACCAAATGGTCCTGTTTTCTCAGCAGGATCATCCACTGGTTCCTGGCTGGGATCTAACACCAGAGCTGCTGCTGTGCCATTCAACCAGCTGCTATTGATTTTTATTTCATGCACATTGATAGAGATGGTGCAGGTGGGAAACTGTGAAAGGAGACATAAATAATAAACTAAGAAAAGCTGCGGTGGTGGGGTGAGTGAAAAGCAGCCTGGCATTTACTGGAAAGCAGAGTTTAGCAGGTAATTTTTCAACACAAAGACAGTTTTGCTACAGAAAACGTTGGGCCTGCTTTAGCTGTTAGTTATGCAAGTGGAATTAGGAATCAGTCCTGGGCCAGTGCAGAGAGTGGGGACAGGGTCAGTCCCACTGCTTTCCTTGTGCCTTTTCCCCTGCGGCAGCGGTGGTGTGAGTCAGGAATGGCCTGCTGCCACTGCCAAGTACCCGGGCCAACAGTGGCTCTGCTGATCAATTAGCAACCCCAATCAACTGCTTGGGAATTAGGGGTTTTTAATCAAGATTTTTTCTTTTGGAGAATGAACCAAATCGTCTTTCTTGCTTACTGTTCAGGTAGATTTACGGAGTGTGGGATGGTTTGAAGGGGAGGGAGGCCCAAGTGACGACTCACTTAGGACAATATGAGTTCTTAATATAAGGTGAAAGACTTGCCAACTGTCCTGGACCAAAATGATACTCCTCTCCTGTTCAGCACCTTTGGTTCCGAAGATTCTGCACAATGCTGTGTAAGAATAATGTCATGAGCCAGAGGACAGGCAGGAAAAAGGGAGATGTCATTTCAGTGATGGGTGAATCCAGCATGTCCCTCTGTGCATGGTCTGGGTCTTGTTTCTGGTGTTCACCCAAGCTGCAGGTCCTGTCCTGGGCCCCACCAGAGGAGCCACAAGCTGTAAGTGAGACCTTTAATTTCAAGAGGATTCATTTGGGGTCAACAGAACATGCCCAAGGTATACTCACAGCTGTACCATGCTGGGAACAAATAACCTGCAATTTCCAGTTATCTGTTGATAACCTTCACTTTGGTGAGGAACAAAAAAAGGAAGAGTTATATCTATAGTTAAGCAGGCTGTGGAGAGTGAGGAAAGGACCTGAAAACCACTTGGAGAAGAGTGGTGGAAAACCCAGAGTGAACAGGAGGAGAATTGGGACCGGAAAATCCGGATCCTCTCCCTTCCGGTGCCCTTGGAGCCGGTTGTTTTATATACACCAGTTTCACCCAAAACCCTGTGCAGACCCGATGGTCTCTTTCCCCACTGGCACAGATGAAGCAGCTCTGGGAGAGGCTGCCCACACTTTCTGCCCTCTCAAAGCTGCTGACAGCATCGGGAATCTCCCACCCCTCCCGAATTGTTTTTCCAGCAAGGAGCATTTATCAGTCAATTTGCCCATGGTGCAGATGTCTGTCTGGAACTGTAATGACATTTACTAAAGGGGACTAGAAATTATCACTGGGGGACTGCAAATAATGAAGCAAATGCCTTTTATTGACACACGTGGAAGCTGTTTAATTTGGGATGTTGGCTGTCAGAAAACGGAGCTCTTTTGTGGCAGCAAAGCAATATTGTGCTTAATTTCAAGGTTCGTGCTTGCATTTAGCAGTGAGCTATTTTCAGCTTTTAAGTTTGGAGTTTCTTCACAGCAATAACCTATCAATTCCACACACATCTAAGTGTCTGATCTGCCTCTGCCTGAAAACTTTTATGATTTCTGCCAAGAAGTTCTTGCTAAGGAAGGACATGAGAATTTTCATATTTTTCCCCTTCCAAATGCAGCTGCAAGCCAAGCTCTCAAGCCTGGACCCCTCTGTGACTTTCAGCCCCCAACCACTGATTTAGACATTCTGCTTTCTATTGATGATAGGAAACTTGGGTTTCTGGGAATTTTTAATGTGTTTTAAGGAGGCATGCTTTCTGCCACCTTGTTGCAGAGTCAGCCAAGAGGACCAAGATCTCTCGAAGTGGTACCTAAAGCTGGTTTAAAGATCAGGAAAACATCTCCTGCTAGGAGAGAACCCAGGTGCAGGCCTCCTTGTAACACAAACCTATTCTGGTTCTATTTATCCCACACGAGAGACTATGGAGTCCCCAGCACCTCAAAAACTGGGTGATGAAAAACTGGATGGTGCAGAAGCAGAGCTTTGTACAGGCCAACTTTGCTCCTGGCTCCAGATCCCACCAGGGCTGAGAGGTGCCACTTTGCAACCACATCCTCCCATTGGGAACCGGGAAAAAGAAAAGATTAGTTTTGCATCTGTAATATAGAGGGGAGGGAGGACAGGGGCATACTGATTTTTTTGGTACAGGGACCTTGTCAAAACATCTCTGCTGTCTGGCAAAGCAGGGCTGCTCACAGCCCTGGCAGAGTCACTTTTGGGATTAAAGCCCTTGCAAGAGGCTTCAATAGCAATCTCCTCCCCCAGAGATATGTATGCATTAGGGCTTATCTCCCTGCTTCATTAAGGAATAGGACCAGGGGCAACCTCGGGGGTCACCAAATCCTGTCTCCTGCCATTGCAGGTAGACGTGCTGTTAATCCCTTTATTATTGTACAAGGGCAGAGGCAAACTCCAGCAGAGACCTGAGCTGGTGCAGCCTGTCAGCCCTGGAAATGGCGCTGGGAAAGGCCCACAGTCCTCTTACATGACATCTGCCAGGGTTACATGCATCCCAAGACACCTCTTCTGGGATGGTGCAGCCCAGGAGGAGGCAGCCTGGCTTATTAATTTTAAGTGCGCTTGAGATGCTGTGGTTTGCAAAGCTATCATCATGAAAGGGCTCAGCAGCATGTGATCAGTGCTTGGCCTTACAAAGAGACCTCTGTTATGCTTAGGCTTCTCCAAAGGCCAGTTATAATCTACATTATTTATGTGGAAAAGTATTATTAGCAGAGTTTCCTTTCTTTTCTTTTTTTTTTTTTCATGGAAGGATTTTAAGGGAGTTCTTTGTAAGGAGTCCTAGAGGCTCTGGGACCTTCTCTCTCTCTCTCTCTGTTTCCTGGTGGGACCAGATTTTTTATTTATTTACATTTTTTAAAAAACTGAATATTTCAAATACCAGGAAGCAATATAATGTGAAAGCCAAGCCAGTCAATGTGTAATTGTGGCACCAGTCTAGCCCGTGTGAAGAACGGTGTTTTCTGTGTTATTACGAGAGCCTGGGAAATTTAAGAGTCTACCTTTTAACAGCCTCCCTAAGAACACGGGCACACATTAATGATTGGAATAGGCAATTAAAAGCAGAAATGGCAGACACCCTCAATGGCACAGGATGGGGTTTGTAATGCATGAGACCTAGAAATAGATGTTGGCAAAAAGGACCTCCGGAATTATTTTTAAAAAAAAAAGGGAAGAGCTTGCAGCTAGATCATGCAGTGCAGAAACCAGTGTGGGTTTTCTCAACCACTGCAGCAGCTCTGCCTCGAGTTTGTGGAGCAGAGAGGTTTCAGTGGGTGTCCCCTGCTCATGCCAGCCTGGGCAGGAGTCCTCCTGCCTGGTGGCCAGTTGTCCTGGCAGCTGTTGCAGAAAAAAGATGGAAAATGGGCCAAACTGTCAGTTTTGGGGGTAATCTGGAGCAGATCTGGGACTGATCTGCCTGGACTCAGCAACCCCTTAAAGCTTGTTTTTGCACTGACACTGAATTACCTGCACAGGGTGTTTTATGTAAGTGGAACCACTAGGAACCATGGGTGTTTCCATGGAAGCTACAACAGAAAGAAAACACCTGCTTACAGTCTGCTCTGGACAGCACTGCACTTAATGCATAAGTGCATTAACTCATTAGTGCCTTGTTTCATCAGGCATTTGGAATAAATGCTGGTAAAGAATTGGGCATTGGATTTACCAGGGGTCTATTGCAGCCCTGTCACCACAGGATGTGCTGCTTTGCATTCATTTCCTTCTGAAATGGACCCTGCACTGGATCCAGGCTGGCTCTGGTCAGGACTTGAACTGGATGATCCTCATGCGTCCCTTCCAACTCAGGATATTCCGCGATTCTCTGAGCCAGTTTGTCTCAGGGCTGTTTTTTCCCACCCTGGCATACAGCACGATTTCTTTCTGCTGTGATTTTTATCCTTCATTTTCTGCAAATATTTACAGCGCTGACTCCAAATTAGCCTTTCTGTCTTTTTGTAATGCACAGAATGAGCCACTCATTGAATATTCAGAATATTAAGCAAAATAAGCCGTGTCCAGTATTTGCTGTAAATATGTATAAATGCTTATTGGATCTTACCCAGTAGCACCTGTTTCTTCTGATGAGGCCTGTGATATGGAAGAAAAATGCAAACAGGAGTCTTCTAAATGAAATGGCAAATTTAGCTGGTGTAGTGCAGGGAATACTGATGAGCACCCGCGGTCGGGCACGGCCGGCTCCACACAATGACCTTGCTCAGCCGCGCCGGGGAAGGGAGTCCTCGCACTGGAGGACAAATAGATGGCTCTGATTAAACCACAGCCACCTCACCTCTCTGGGGACCTTCAGAACTGAGATTAAAGAGCACCTGAATTCCGCTCACGCTTTGTGCCGAAGCCTCCCTCTCCCCCCAGCCCCCTTCCAACGCCGCTGTCATTGTTACAGTGCGCTGGGTGATGTCTCCTATTAATAAAAATACCAGATTGGCACTCTGCTCCCTCCTGCAGCCTCAAGCTGGTCCATTATTCTGCTTTAATTATCCCCTTAAACATGTTTTATATAGGCGTGGGCTTTGCTGTGTTTACGCCTAACGAAGTAATGAAGTGATGCAGTGATAAATTAACTCTACTTGAGGTGGGGATGGGACATGACAAGTGAAGGGCTGTGCAGGTGGGGATTCAGAGAAGTTTAGTGCATTGCTGCACTTTGGAGACACAGCTTTTTTTTCTTCCCCTGTGGAATGTCTTTGTCTCTCCTTGGGTTTTGCAGCAATTTTGATGTTTTAGCATAAGTTTGTCTTTTATTATGCGACTGAATATGAAAATGCTGAAAGTGTCTTTGTTCAGCAGGTTAATTTTCTCGCTGATGATTAAAAGGAGACAATCATTTAAGACAGCAGAATAAAAAAATCGCACTTGGGATTTTCACTAGACCAAGAAATAGAGTGGAGGGGTTCTAATAAGGGGCTGTCTAATTTGGATTTCTTTCTTTCTAACCAGAACATGGAAAATGCTTTCCATTATGTAAAATCAATAACACCATTTTAAAATCCCATTTTCATATTTAATCGTTTGCTCAGTGTCAGTGCTGGATCTTTTTGCCATCCCAGCACTGATCCCAAAATCCAATGCAGGGGTATTTTCTGCAGTGGCCTTCTATGTAAAGCCAGCAATTATGTCTGCCAGCAATGATCACTCTTGCTCTGTACTGGGGAGAACAAAAAGGTGAAGAGCAGAGGAGACCTTGGCATGACGGATGTGGGGTATTTGTGGGGTCTAAGTCTTGTGTGGACTTTGAGCTTCTGCAGAATGACTGGTCCAGGGAGGGGATTTCTCCCCACACGCCTTCAGCAGACCCCTCTGTGCAATGTCCACAGCCCAGGAGTCACCACTAGAGCTGACACAGCTTGAGGGTCTCCTGCTCTTCCCTGGGGTCCCTCCACATTGTTTCTGGTCACCATTTAATTCTAGCCATTATTCAGGCTAGGAATCTTGTTGCATATATAGAATAACTCCCCAAACTTGATTTGCTGGGGCTAAAAGGTCAAAAGCTTAGTGTAATATATTACAAATGTTCATATTTTTTTTTTATTTCTGGCCACCTTCTCTACACTCTTGAGTGCAGCTGAACCCTGTTTCTATTGTAGTGAGTTTATGGGTTTGGGGGTTTTCCCCTCCGGAGTGCAGAGGGCCAGAAAGAATTACTTCCCTGGAAAAAAGAGCTGTGCACTATGCTTCAAGCGGCTGAGACTCCTGCTCATGCTCATGATCATCTGTAAGAGCAGAGGTAAAATAGGCATGGAGCATCCTGGATGGCCTTATGAGTCAGACCAGGGAACTTTTGGGGCAGAACCTTGCGGAGGCCTTTCTCCTCCAGGAGCTGTCATGGTTCCACTGTCCCTACTTTGCCTGGTGATGTCCTCAGCTACTGGTCACTGCCTGGAACCCTCCAGCTCTGATCAGTCCCCAGTGTCCTGTGCCTGGGGCTTATCATGATTTCCTGGATTTGATATGGGATGGGTGTAGGGATGGAGGGATGGACATCTTCAGTGCTGGCAGCATGTGCAAGCTGTCGGAGGCTTAACCCCTCATAGCCACGGTCTGCAGCTCCTTCCATGCACAGCTGGAAATCCTCTTAGAAAACTTGTTAAATTAAGTGAAAGCCAGGCTACCCCGGAGCAAAGAGAGCTCCCTCAGAAACAACATTTGATTTGCAACCCCTCCCTCCCGTGAGCGCTGCTCAAAGCAGCCCTGTGTTGTACAGGTAAGGATGTGGCTGAGCAGCTATTGAAAATATGTAAAGCTGCAGAAAATAAATGGGCTGGACCTGCAATAACTCTCTCAGTGCTGCCGCTGGCCTCTTGAAACAGCCATTTCATCACCGCCCGCCGCCAGGGTGAAAAAGGAGTCCTGGGCGGGCAGGATGTGAGATGCAGACGGCCTGTGGTGAATGTCAAGGGCGTGAAACGGGAGGAAAAATTGTTTCTCAAGCAAACCTCGATTTGCAAGCACGGGCAGGGTGTTCAAGCAGGTTATGGTGGCAGGGAGAGACAGTCCTGTGCCCTCCATAGCTCTGTTCCATCCTCTGTGGCTGCCTGTGGTGTGTAAGTGCATCCCTACACTGGTGGATGTGTAAATGCATCTCTGTACTCATGGGAGGAGTTTGTGCTCACTCCTCTTGCTTTTCTTGCAGGACAGATGGACAAAGCACTGGCCAACAAGAAGGAAAGGAGACAGAGACGTCTTCACTGCATTTGGGCAAGGACCTGTGCACAGCCCTGCACCCTGCGCCTGCAGCCCTGTGCGTCCCTTCTGAAATTAGTCTGCTTCAGCACTGTCACCCTGGTGCTGTCGACTGCTGCTGCAGGAGAGCAGCTCTGAGGCTGAGCAGCCTCTGTGTGTGCCCAGGAGCTCACAGCTGCCTCTTCATGAGACGTCCACTCAGGAAAGGGGAAATATCTCTTACTTACCAAATTTTTGCTTTCTCTTTTCCAGGTTTTTCCTGCTGTGTGGTGGATTTGGGGTGGGTCTTTTCTCCTCTTACTGGTAGCTCACGCCATAGAATCATAGAATCAACAAACATCTCAATTTGGGACCCAAAAGATCACCAAGTCCAAAACCCTTCTCCTTGCAGGACTACCTGAAACCCGACCATATGACTAAAAGCATCACCCATATGCTCCTTAAAATCTATCAGGCTTGGTGCCCTCACCACTTCCCTGGGGAGCCTGTTCCAGTGATCAACCATCCTCTCAGTGAAGAATCTTTTCCTAATGTCCAGTCTGTCCACACTTTTCCTTTTGTATGTACCGACTTTGGAAGACGGTGTCTTCTCTCCTTCCAGCTCTACACCACTTTTGTTCCTGGCAACTTTTCTCTACCTAGCTTCACAATAGCACCTCTTTAAACCTCTTGCTTCCTCCACCAGGAGTCAGGAAACTCATGTTTTTCCTGCCTGCTTCCCTCCTCCCCTCCCTTTTGCACTCTGCAGGGTTTCCATGTGTTCATCTCCGGGGTCTCAGCCCAGCTTGGCCCACAGGCACAAGATTTTTCCATCATGCGGGTTGCAGACATGCTTGGTGACTCTCAAACCATGATGTTTGGAGGAAACAATCCCCCAACCTGTGTCCTCCCTGCTCAGCAGAGTCTGAACAGGCACCAGGCTGCTGGCCAGCCTGCACTTGACCACGTCAAGCATTGCAAGGCAAACATCGTGATGGATCACGATTCCGGCTGTGGAAAGGCACCCGTTTTTCCAGAATAATGCTGTCTCCTGCTGGATAGCGGAAAATAATCTTGTCTGACAGAATATGTCACCCAGGTCCACCCCATGAGATTGGCCTGTGGTGGTTATTGATCCTACTGAGCAAGGGAAACCAGGGGGAGGCTACAGGAGAGTCACTGCCTGGAAAACTGGAGAAGTCCAAATGGTGGGGCATGAGTAGGGAACTGAGGAATAGCTGTTGCCTCCAGTGTTCCACAGACACCCAAGCAATGCCCTACACTCTTGGACGATGCATAGAGACAGTAGTATGAGGTGGGAAGATTGGCCTTTTTGGATCTGTCCGGTTCAGGATACAAGCTCCAGGTCTGGAGGCACCAGAACAGCCTTTCCTTGGAGGAGGAATGCTCTTACCCAAGGCCTCACATAACTGCTTCTGACTTTAAAAGGATTTTTGGCATCTCCTGAAATGGCAATACAAAGCCCTTCACCTGTCCCTGCTGCTGTGCTGTCACGTACATCACAGTCTCTGCTGGGTCCCCTGGCACACCCCAGCAGTCCCTCTCCTCCCAGTGACACCCCACCAGCCTTGTCTGCACACATCTGCATCAATTCAAACACTCACATCGTGTCACTCATGCCTGAATCCTCTGAGATCTCTCCTGCCTCTCTCAAACATCACAAATGTGCAAAACCACCTCCGGCTTCCTATGCAGACAATCCCTGCACAGGCAACAAGGCAAACCTGTGTGGCAAAAGTCTTTCCAGCTCAGTGGTGATCTTCTGCAGGACAGGAAAAAACTCCATCATCAGCTGAAGAAGTAAAAGTTAAGGATGACAGTGGGTGCAGAAATGATCTCTTACCTGGGGAGGTGCAGGTCCCAGTTGCAGGTGTAGCAGCTGTACTGTGCTGGGTGAAAAGCACACAGAGCTGTAAGAAAGTGCACTTTGATTTACCTCCAACCACAGCCAGCAGCACATGCCTGGGGAAATGCAGCAGGACAAAACTTGCATACAGTGATAGTTCTCTGGTAGGCTCCTCCACGGCGCTGCAGTGCAGAGAGTTCACAGGTCAAAGTTGGTATCTTTGTAACAGACCTTGAGGGGCTTTTTTCCACACAAATATGGCTCAAACACTGCTTAAGCAAAGGAAACTTCCTGCCTGTCGCTGTGACCTGAGTCAAGGAGCATCACATTTAAACCCACAAAGTGTGATGGAGCAACTCTCTTTTTCCTTTTTTTTTTTCTTTTACATTTGTGGCCATTTGTTCCTGTCGTTTTTATCTGCCACTGAAAATTTCACAGGCTGACCCTCAGTTTTTGCAATATGTGGGGTACTGAGTAAAACCTCCTCATTCACCTCCTTCGGGTCATTCATGATCTTTGGTTTCTTCCTTTTCTCCTTTTTGGGGTAAAGAGGGCTGTGTCTCTGTCTCCTGGTGCTGAGCAGCTCTGTACCCCTGGAACAGGGTCACTCTCCTCTGTGCCATATCTAGTTCATATTTCTGAGATGGTGAACGGCAACGAAACAAAATACTCAAGGCGGAGGCCAATCACAGCCTTATGCAGCTGTTCAGAGAGGATTTCTGGATAACTCTCTATTCCTGATCAAGCATTTCTCATTTCTCCTCCCCAGGGGTTACCAACCTTGATGCTGATGTTTCATAGAATCAGAGAGAGGTTTGGGTTGGAAGGGACCTTTAGGACCACCTCCTTCCAACCCCCCCAGCCACGGGCACAGACACCTTCCACTAGAGCAGGTTGCTCCAAGCTCCACTCAGCCTGACCTGGAACACACCCAGGCGTGGGGCAGCCACAGCTGCTCTGGGCAAAGTGTCACTGTGAAGGCCCTGGAGCACTGGGTAAACCTCCTGAAAAGTCAGCTGAGTGCACTGTCCAAAGGCTTTGCAGGAAATGGGTTGAAGATGTAGACAAATGGACAACACCGTAGCTAATAGGGGGTTATGTTGGCTCCTGTAGAACTAACTGAAAACGTTGCCAGCTGGATACAAGAAGGGAAAAGTAATACTGAATAATTTATTTTTAAATAAAACACACATATGTTGCAAAGTGACTGGATTAAAGCTTCTGGGACTTGGGGAATTTTGTGGAATGCGTGTGAAATTCAAAATGTGTACTGTGCTGAGTTGAAGATTAGGCTGTTTCCAACTTTGATATTTCCTAGCTCTCCCTCACCTGCCTTCCAATGGCCCTGGGCAGTTTAAGCTGTGTTATCAGATGTGTGCTGGACATGTGTGATGAATGCCAAGATCTCACAGTTTGAACAGACAGCTACTGCTCTGATCTGAATTGCTGCAGACTTTGAACAGGCTGTGTTCAAGCTGAAGGTGGGTGGTCTGAGCTGTCTGCAGACAGTTTAACTTGAGAGGGATCTTATTCCTGGAGCATATCTAGCACTATATATCTAAAGTTACTTTGATTCTTATCAATATTCTGGAGGCAAAACTTCAAAATATGCCATTAAAACAAAGAGGCATGACTGATCTTCTTAAGAACTCTTGTGAATTTATTGTTCTCCTAAAGTCAAATAACCTAGGAACAGAAAATATATTTTCTGAGTAGATATCTGGGTTAAAGCAACTTCCTCTGTAAAAAAAACACAAAAAAGCCCTTTGGAAAGCTACTTTTTTCAGACCTTCCTGATGTTGTTCTGGTTGCACTAAAGTCTCCTTAGAGCTATTTTCACAGCACAGTTGAAAATTACTTCCAGCAAGAGACAATTTCTTCAGCAAACAGCCAGCAAACGCCCTATTAAAGAAAGTATCCTCATTCCTTACATGACATGCAAGCTAAAATAATGGGCTTGTGCTGTCCTTGTGTCTTGATAACATACGTTCTGAGCCCAAGGGGATTTTCCAGGAGAGAGGAGGGCACGGATGGTCAGAGGGTAGATATGCAGCTATGTAAATACACAAAGATTGCTGTTATTTTATGCTCATTTATATTTTGTGTTCATTTAGATTAGCTGAAGATAATGCAACTTCCTGCCCCACCTACACCAGAGATACATGCTGTGCTTGTACTACTCTGTTACTTGAAAATCTCTCTGAAAAAGAATAGTTTTATTACACAAGAAAGGGCAAGGAAAGGGAAAACTTTGCTGGGAGTTCTGCACTCTCCTTAACTCTTAATTCTTTTGCCCAGGTCAAATGAATACATTATTTAACTTGGAAATTTCTTGATGAAAATTCAAGAGTCATTAGGTTAAAGAAACTATTTTCTAAACTTTTGTTTGTTTGACTTTTTTTTTTTTTTTTTTTGAAGGAGCAGGATAATTGATGCTGGTAGAGAAAATCCCTACAGCCTTTTCCAGAATTCAGCAGTTGTATTTCAAAAACCCAGAGCACAGACTGGACATCCACATCCCTTTCTGAATCAGCCTTAAAATATTGGTGGGCCAAAGTCTCCACAACTGCTTTAGAAGTAACCAACAATTTCCTGGT
This sequence comes from Atrichornis clamosus, assembly GCA_013400975.1. NCBI lineage: Eukaryota > Metazoa > Chordata > Aves > Passeriformes > Menuridae > Atrichornis > Atrichornis clamosus. The sequence continues at coordinate 55,893 of WBMZ01011092.1, read as the reverse complement.
TTCAGCTGCATCATTTGTCATTTCCATGTGCATGGCAGAGGGCAAAATGTGCTTAAATTCACTTTTCAACTCTGTGTATGCTTTTAAGATACAATGCTTAAATGATTTTAAGCAGTCTTGTGTTGGAGACAGGCTTCTTATAAAAAAACCCAACTCTCATTGTGTAATTACTCATAACAAAGCATAATGTAATTTTGCAAACAGCAGGAGCTTTGCTTTTTTCCAATTTCACATCAATTTTATCGGCCCCAAATCCAGGGCTGTGTTTTTGTGTTTGGGCTTTTACCAGGAGTAGAGTATTTCCTGTAAAAGTACTGTCAATTTGCTGGCGCTCTGAGTGTTTCCTCCTCCATAGTTTTGCTGAGAAAGAGCTAGTAGATTTATAGAAGCAGAACACACTTTTCTAGTTACACTTTTTTTTCTGGTGATCATGTTTCCTAGAGGGTGCAGGCTTATCTCTTTGGTTTACACAGTTTTCTGCCAGTGGGGAAAGCAGATTCATCTGTGTCAGTCGACTTATAGAAAAAACATCTGTTTTAGCCTCTGTAGAGATATTTTCCCCTTGAAGAGGATTGTTTGGTCTTGTCTTTACTGCTAAATTTTTTAAACCTTTTTTTTTTTTCTCCAACCCCAGGGGAACAAGTGCTCGTCCAATATCCTGAGGTAAAAACACAAACAAGGCAGTAAAACTGAAGCATCCCGTGAGATAAATTTGCAGGGGTCAACTTCAAGCGAGATCACAGCATTGACCTTGGTGAGTTTATCCACAGTAAAACCCAAGTCCTCTGTCTTGGCTGTGTTGTTTACCTCAAGAGAGCTGCTGGCCATCAGTTACCTTCCAGTAAAAGGAAGCAGAACTGTTTTTCACTAGTGAAGCCAAGTCTTTGGAGATCTGACAAAACCTCAGCGTTTGATTGTATTGTCAGAATCTAAAATAAAGTGGAGATTCTGATGCCTTTAACTCCTGAGAGCAGCTCCAGCAGGAAGGCACTTGGGAGAACGTGTGCTGGCTGAGCAAGCCCTCCCTGGCCAAATTTGCTGTTTCCCTGCTCCACTTCACCACACTGCCTTGGGCAAATTCTCAGGTGGACCTGGAGCTTATAGAGGCACAGAACACCCTAAGTTGGAAGGGACCCACGAGGATCATCCAGTTCAACTCCTGGTCCTGCACAGGACAGTGCCAAGAACCACACCACATGCCTGAGAGTGCTGTCCAAATTCTTCTTGAACTCAGGCAGGCTTGGGGCTGTGACCACTAAAGCTCCAGGGCTTTAAGTCCACTGCCCCACTAGTGAATCTTCAGGCATCCAGAAAGATATGTCTGATAATCACAGAATCACACAACAGTGTAGATTGAAGGTACCTTAAAGCCTGTTGAGTTCCAAGCCCCTGCCATGGGCAGGGACCCCTTCCACTAGACCAGCTTGCTCAGGGCCTCATCCAACCTGGCCTTGAGCACTTCCAGGGATAATCCCACCAAAGTGAGTCAGTCTGGAGGGTGCTGTTTTGGTAGCAGGGTGGAGGTTATAGAGGAGCTAGGTTGTGATATTTGGAGACCCGAAGGTCTTTGGGCTTTGGAAAAGAGTTGCAAGGCTTGGCCAAGTTTCACCTGTGTCAAACTTACACAGCCTCCTCCAAAAACAAAGTGGAGAACAGACACATTCATTCTTTTCCCTGGCCTTGGAGTCGGTAAAAGTGGCACTGCCAATGGTCTGCATTATTCTAAGCAGTGTCATTTTAAATCATGTGTTCGTGGTGTTCACTGCTTTCCTTTGAATCCAGTGGGATGGGATGGGGTCAGGGGGACCATCACTGAGTTGCTGTTGGCACATCTGCAAATGCTGGATGGAGTGCTCAGAGAGAGGATGCAAAGCAAGTGCCAGTGGACAGGACTTTAAACAAAAAGCTAGAGTGGAGACATGCCAGAAACCACACTGCAAAAGTCTTTGGGAGTGGCAGTAATTCCTCTCACTGGCCAAAGGCTGCTTCCTGCTGGTCTGTGCAAACAACCCCACTGCATTAACGGGGTCTCCACGCATCGGGAGGAGTCGGGTTTGGTCATGAGTTGGTCTAGAAAGGAGACCTGTCCTCTGCAAATGGGGGTTAAACAAGCCCTGACTGCAGTTTTTGCACATCCCCAGTGGGGCTGCAGCTCTCAGCACCACACCCAGGAATTAGAAACTGGGCTGAACCCCAAGATATCTGTCTCTGACAAAAGGAAGACAGGCTCTTAGCCACAGAAGAGCTCTCTCTTTCCTGGCCCATCACACTGCCAGTGTAAAAATCAAGAAGTGCTCAGCTGTTGTGGTTTGTGAGGCTAATAGTTCAAGCCTGAGGAAGTGCTTGTTCAGAAAAAAATACATTTTCAAAAATGAATTTTTGAAATAATGAGCTTTTTCAAATTATATCAGTTACTTCCTATAAACCTGGCCTGGAAAGATTAAGTGTTCCCCAAGGGAGAAGAGTATTTGAGATGGTCCTGACCTCTCTCCATGTGTAACGTGTGTTGTAAGAAGGGCTTTCACCAGGTGTTGTTTGTTAAAACAGATTTCTGGTGACAGCATGGTTACGTATGACCTTTGGGGACTGGGTTGATAAGGAAGGAGTAATTAAAACAAACCCCTGAAAGCAGATATAGAGACCCATCAGGAAGCCAGGGATGCAGATGAAAGTGCATTGGCCCCACAGCTCTGAAGGAAAAAAAAACCAATGAAGAGTCCTGTGGGTTATAAGAAGGCTGAAAGAGGATAATACTTCTGGGCAAAGAGATTGTGAGTCAGTGTTGGGGTTACATCTGCATGTTTTCAATAAAAGTACAGCTGTATCAGTGTACTTACCTGCACTGCCAGTGTTGTTGTCGGAACAGAAACAAACCCAAAGACCTCAAATGCGATGAGATCGGAAAGGGTTGTGGTGATTTATGGATGATTTTGGGGTCGGAAGGTTCAACAGGTGGGAAGTTGGCAGAGGGCAGGCAACATGCCCAAGGCCACCTAGGAAATCTGTGTCAGAGAGACTGCTCTTGGATGTCCTAAGCTCCAAGTGAATATCCTAATTGTCAGAACATCCTTTTGCTCTACAAGAGGTCTCAAGTCTCTGTTCCTCCTGTACTAGGGCTGCTGCTGGAGCAAACAGTTCAGCTTCATCCATTTCCTATTCCATTTTATCTATTTGTTTCAAATGGTTTGCTATTTCATTATGAGGTAAATCATCCTAGAGGTCTCTCTAAGTGCTGGATTCAGACCTTTCCCCTCCAGGCACCATTCCTCACCTACTCACAAGCTTAGGGTATTAACCCCCTTGCCTTACTCCTACTGTGAATTCAGTATGTTTTGAGCTTGTGAAGAGGTTTGCATTAAAGCCTAGGGCATCAACTGATGAAAAATGACTCAGAAACCACTTAGGGTAATAATTCTTTTTCCCTCTGTGTCCTGTCTGGGTGGGAGATTAGGGTGAGGTGACCTGCCAGCCAGCCAGGTGCTAATGGGAACAGAGAGAGACATTGCTCCTCTTTCAGGGGTGCTTGGTTGGGTTTCCCTCCTTTTTGGGCAGGTGATGAGTTTCTCTTTGTCTGTTAACTGAGAAACAAATCAGTGGGTGCCTTATCTTGGAAGCATCTACCCCTCTTTTGAATGTGGTTAAAATTGGCAAGCTAGTTCAAAAGTTTGAGGGTGGAGAGGAACCAACAGGCTGTATCCTCATATAAACCTTGTTTCCTGAGGTAAAAATGGCTCCTGCTCCTTCTGCACAAACTTAACTTTCTCTTGCTGTATATGAGGCAGCTAATTGCATGTGGTAAGTAATGAACTCATGTGTTCACAGCCTGACCTGACTATGTCAAAGGGAATCTTCCTTCGCTCCCCAACTCCTTTTGCCACCGCCCACCACCCAAACCTGCTCTGCCTTCCAGGGTCTTGGAGGTTTGAGATTTCCTTTGATCCAAAGCTCAGCTCTGTGAAGGATAACTCGCTCCACCTGGGATGTGTCCAGCCATTGTTATCTCCGTGTTTTTGAAGCTGCCTCTCTGCAGCGCACTTCTCTGCAGTGCTGTTTTTGCTTCTCCAAGGGCTTTTAACAGCCCCTTCACAGCTGCCTTTGCCTCCACCGCAGGCGTCTGGCAGTGCAAAACCGAACAGGGAAGTGGAATCAACCATGATGTTAATTAAATATTCCCCCTCCATCCCAAGGGCTGGAGCCACTGGCTCTGGGAGGACTTGCTGGCTGTGATGAGGGATGCTTTTGTTTGCCCAGTGTCCCACTGGCTCTTTCCCACGAGGAGAACTGCAGGAGTCTGCCATGACTCCAGGGCTAAGAGCAGCGCAGTGGGACAAAACCAGTACAGCTATCATGCTGATTGGAAATGAGCCCGGGGGAAAATCCCTGCTACAAACAGCTCTGAGCTTTGGAAGGAAATTTTAGTCCAGGACTAAGAACTGATTAGTAAGTGGTTTTTTTTCCTGAATACATTTATCCTCTGCTCATAGCCAAGATCCCTGGGTCCCTGGCACTCATAAAACAAGCCAGATGTTGAGATTTTCAAAAGCTAATCAGGATCCCATCCTGATCAGCTTTTACCCCATATAGCCTGGCCTTGAACACTTCCAGAGAGGGGTCATCCACAGCTTCTGTGGGCAACCTGTGCCAGTGCCTCACCACCCTCACAGTCAAGAATTTCTTCCTAATATCCAATCTAAGCCTACTCTCTTTCAGTAGAAGGACAATCATTATAGAGGATTACAGATCATTTTGAGGGTAAGGTGAAATCTCAAACTGCGTATGGGTTAACTGGGAATAAGTAAATGAATTCTTCATTCAATTTAGCCTTTGCTCAGGACAAGTGGTTGAGTCTCCTCTCCCTGATTTCACTTATCTTGGAAGCTGTAGGGAGTTCATTAGAGTTGTCTGTCTCTGGGCAACTAAAAATTAAGGTGTGCATATATTATCCAAAAGCAAACACATCAGGCCATGGAGAGAAAAAAACCCAGCCTCTATGCACTACAGCTGAGTACAATTTTGTGCTGCCACACACCAGTGAATGCAGCCCTGGATCTCTCACGTCTGATTCTGCACAGAAATAAATCAGGAACAAATATGGGATCTATTTGTACGTCAGCCTGTAGAACTCTGAGCGTGACTCTCGGCAGAAGTTGCTTGGAACAGAGCCCACCGAGTCCCACTGAGATTCCCATTGAGATACATATAGACCATTGTGTATTGCACATTAATGCAGAGTAATTATGTCGTACTGGAAACCTTTCAAGTCAGCATTCATCATTCAGAAATCGTCTTAAACCAGTTTGTGCTGCTCTTGTGCTCGAAAGTGAATTGTGCGAAGTTGGCAGCCATAACCACTGCTGTAGCAGAGTGTATAAAAGCCCTTTCATTGTGGAGTTAGTGGTGTTACTGTAACTTCCCTGTCTCATCAAGGAGCACCATAATTCACTGCAAAAATCTGTAAATCCTGCAGCATCCAGAGCCTTTGGCTTACTGAGCACGAGTGACTCCAGCCTGAGCTGCGGTGGGATCATTGCTCCACATCCCAAGTGTACCATCAGCAGAGAGACAGACAGCCTGAATGGAGACTCCCATGAAAGTTGGTCCAGATGGTCCTTCCCAGGTGGCATGGCTGTGCTTGCTGCATGGGAGTAGGGCAGAAGGAGGAACGTCATCCTAAGCAGCCGTTCTCAAGTTGAGCTAAGATAGAGGCAAGCAGGCATTTGCGAATATCACGCTGGGCAAATCCTCCAGAGCCTCTGTCGCAGCTGCAACATGAAAGAGATGATAATGAATATCTCGTCTGTTCCGTGGCCTTTCAGGCTTTTCCTAAGTCTGAGGCAGGATTGAGGTATGCAAAGAGCAAGCCTCCAGCCTCGTGCACCAAATTAGGTGGTAAAAATAATTGTGAAGCAATTTGCGGCTCAGTTTCATTATGTTGGTTTTTTTCTTTCCTTAGGAGCTGCAGACACATAGGAACAGTCTCAAGACTCCTTTGGTGAAGATCTTCCAGCTCAATTAGGTTTTCTGTGTCATTTCAGTATCCAGTATGTAAATGAAGTCATATCCATCCATGGTGGTGGGAAGGAGTAAAATTGAGGTAAAAACCCCTTTGAAGAGTACATATAAAACACTGTTCCCACTAAATTAAATGCTAAAACTTCCACAGATCTCATTACAGATAGATTTTCACCAGACCTAAATTTAAGTGGAGCTGCTCATATCCTTACAACAAGGATCTTAATAAGCTTTTGCAAACTTGAAGCCTTAACTCATGATCCCAGCTGCTGGATGTGGGAAAGATATATTAGTCCCGCTTTTTGCCATGTGGAAGACTGCTCTCTACATGACATTAATTGCTCTCTGCCTCACTTAATAAGAGTCTGCTTTCAGCAGCTGAATATAACCATGTAATCAGAAGAATTTCTGTTTATTGTTAAAATGTTTTCATGCCTAGAAAACGAAGACTTCTGGAATGTGTCTGATGGCAACACGACCTGGGTGTCGGGAGCGAGCACAAGTGTCTGGAGTGCTGAGCTGGGATTCGCTCTGCAGCCACCCCATGCCCTGCTCAGCCATGAGCTGCAGCCCAGCTAGAATTTAATTTCAGATTAGGGAGCCTAAGGCAGACAGGGCATTTCATTATAAGTGAGGGAGTAGTGTGCCTGGTTATGCTGCCTGTTTGCCTTTGTTCTTCGGGTGTGTGATCACGCGAGCATCACCAGAGATCCACCACAATCTGAAAGGCTGAGCAGCTGGGATGTGTCCTCAGCACACGCACCATACCTGGAGTGAGGGTGAGCTGTCAGACGTGTTACTGCTTTCCCACAGCAGGGATGGCATGGAGACATCATCGGTAATGCCTTTCTTCCCAGGATAATCCCATGCCAGCTGTCCACACCACCCCGCCTCCAGGGTAACTCCTGTTACTGCCACAGGATGCCGTGCAAGGAAGGAGAGGACAGTCCATCCTTTGGGGTGCCAGCTTGCACTTTAGGATGCTGTCACCTTAAGCCATGTCTCTGGCAATCAGCATCCCCTCTGGTTCTCGCCATCCCAGGAGGTTGTCCCATGGGTTTTCAAAGGAGAGAGAGGCATCCAGGGCAAGGGGATGTCATTCTAGAGAGGGACTTTCTCCAGGAAACTTTTCCCAGGTGCTCTCGTCTCTTACAGGAGCTGTGCTCGAGAAAATCTGGGTCAACAAAATACATCCTCCCTCCAAAACAAAATCTCATACTGGTGCTGATGATTTTTAAATGGGCAACACCTCCTCAGCTGAATTAACTAGTGCTCATCTGGTTTCTCCTGTTGCACACTCCCCACCCCAAATCCCAGACTAACATCCACCAGGTCTCACCTGGATCTAATTAGCGCTGGAAGAAAATGAAGACTCTGAGAAGTCATGTCTGAAACAGGCATTTTTCAGAGACTATTTTGCCTGTGTGTGTTCACTGAAGACAGCCACCAGGCAGGAAGAGCAGTCTGCATGTCAGGGGACACATCCTCCTTGGACAGCCTTGAGCTGCTGTGACAGCAGAGACACACGTGCCACAAGCATCCCTTGCCCTGACTGGCCTTGGCTTTACCTATTTATTTCTCAGTAAGTGCATCTGAGCCAGGAAAATTACTGGTTTGGCTGCTTCTCCCTTCACCCGTGAGTGATTTTTTCATCTCCAGGCAGCCACCTGTGTGCTGGACACAAGGGACTCAGTAAGGAGTGAAAAGCACTGATTTTTTTCCTTTTTTTTTCCATTGCATCCTGCACGTTTCCAAGGGGAGCCCTTTCCCCTCTGCCAAGGTTCAATGCAGCTCTTATGCACTGGATCCACAAAAAAAGCAGTAAATACAGCACAGAAGCATGCTTTGTGTGCTCTCCTGCCTGAGAAAAGTGGTGCGGAGCAACTAGAGTTTCAAAGCTTCCTTCGATAGGACGTTTCATTCCCCGCGGGATTTTGGGCACCGTGAAGCCGAGCTAACTCAGCAAATGTGTTTACTTTTGTGAACTGGAGAGCCACAAGGCAGGAATTCACGGCAACCCCAACTTCTTAGCACAGAACCAATAACATTATGAGCACCTCAGGGCAGCTGCGAACAAGGGCTTCTTTTATAGGCAGGAAAGTGTAATACAAAGTGATTCTCGGCCACAGGAAAAGGGAAAATCGCCCAGGTAAATGTGCAGTGGGAGCTGCAAACTGGATTCTTTCTGAAAAGTTTAATAATTCTGTGTTATTCCATGAAAGCTTTCCGGTATTATGAGCAATAACCCCCTACTCCACCCCTACATGTTAAAGTAATTAGATTGCAAAATGCAATGGCTACATAATGTATCTATGGCTTTTGTTATTTAGCAGGGATTTTTTGGTTTGTTTCTCTACCCCCATAACGAGTTTTATTGAAATCCAAATGAAATCAGAGGCTAAAATAATTGGTGACAAGCTGGGTCCTCCCTCTGGGTCTGCAGCCTCACTCACACATGGTTCTTCAAAAAGTTCTAGGAAAGGTAAAGCCAAATTAGAAAAGTCTTCATATGCCAAGATGCTGCAAGAGATGTTTGGCTGTTCCTCAGGAACTGGTTCTCTGGATCAGTTCTTTAAGTGTGAGGATTTTCCCTTCCAGCCAGCCTAGCATAATGGTGTTGCTAAATGAAATTACACAGGGATCACCAGGGCAAGGAAAAGAAAAATAAAATGTACCATTACTCAAATAAAAAGCTGCTGTGTATCACCTTGTCAGACTGGAAGGAAACTCCAGCTTCTCAGTGAAATAGCAGCATTGGCTATTTTCTGAAGATTAAGCAACACTAGTGCTACCAGGAATTTAATTAAAGATACATGTATTTGCTTTATATTCTTTCTAGCTCTTTGACCAGAAAGGAATTTAGGTGTAAAGTCAGGTGCTTCCTAGAGAGTTAGAGGCACCAGAAAAAGCCCTGGCTCTGCTTCCATCCCTGCAGCGAGGGTAAAAGCAGAGGTCACAGCAGAAAGGACGGGGCTGACCTGTCAGGAGAAGGAGCTCTGACCACACAACCCAGCTGGGAGCCTTCTCTGCTTCCCAGATTTCTGCCTGCACCTTCCATTCCCTCTGCTCCATATTGCCTTGTCTATCAGCATCCAGCCTCACCTCCCTCTGCTGTGCAGATGTAGAAGAGATCCCGGCACTGTGATGTTCCAGTCAGGGAAGTGAGATTCTCCCCATGGCACGTTCAGTGTTCTCTAGGAGACAGCTGGAGGGTGGGTTTGGTGCCTGGCAGGGGGTCCCTTTCCCTGTCACAGCACAAACCATCAGTTCCCAAGGTCCTCTCCGTGTTTATGGTGTGCTGGGGAAGCGTTTCATAAGCAGTTGCTCTTGATGGGGGCTTTTAACACTTGCAGCTGTAATGCTGAACAAGATGTGTCTTGCAGAATGCTTTCAACTAAATAAATGAAATCCAGTTATTTAAATTTATGCCAAAAGTCTGCAATAAATGTAAGAGTAATTTTTTAAAAATGCACGTCACACAAAGATTCTACAGGAAAAGCAAATACTGAGTACTAGTTATCAGTTGCTGGGATCCAGCTGATCAATAGTATCAATCCACAGGACAGCAGGTAATTATGAATAGAGATTTCCACCATCATATTAATTCCTGTAGTACCTGATGGCTTCCCAGTTCCCTAATTAATTTGGCCTCATGACCTCCAGAGGTGTCAGGTGCTCTGAAGGAGAACAAAGGCACAGACCAACATAGCACTTTAGTTCTAGGCCTCAGCTCCTGGCTTAGATCGTGGAATCACAGAATGGCTTGGGTTGGAAGAGACTTTAGAGATCATCTCGTTCCAACTCCCTGCAGGGACACCTTCCACTGTCCCAGGGTGCTCCAAGCCCCATCCAGCCTGGCCTTGAACACTGCCAGAGATGGGGCAGCCACAGCTTTTCTGGGCAGCCTGTGCCAGGGCCTCGCCACCCTCACAGGCAATAATTTCTTTCTAATATCTAATCTAACCCTGCCCTTTGTCAGTGTGAAGCTATTCCCCCTTGTCCTGTCACTCACTGCCCTTGCCAGAAGTCCCTCTCCAGCTCTGTTGCAGATCCTTCAGGTGCTGGAAGATGCCCTAAGGTCTCCCTTTGAATCTGACTCCCCATGTTTGAGCAGGACCCAGTAAACCCCAGACACGGTTTACCTCTGTCTGCATCTGTGTTAGAGGAAAATGAGGCACTTGGGGGATTTTGTTGACATTCATTTGCTGCAGAATATCAACAGGTCTGCATGTATAGGTGACTGTGCTTCACTTCTTCTGCCAGAGCTTCTTGTGTCCACAGCTGGTTTGGCACTTTTGTGTTGGAAAAATCATATAAAAATTGTCCCAGCCTGAGACAGTGACACCTCCTCTAGGATCTGTTCATGCTGCTGTATAAATACCTGCCTGAGAAGATGAATATAAAAGGGAAGAGTGCCAGGATTAATTTGAGCTCATCCTCCTTAAGAATATACATAAAAACTTCATAGTGTGTAGTGTAAAGAGAAAATGTCACAAGGTTCAAATCTCTGAGGGCTGGGTTACAGGGAGGATGCCAAGAGAGGATGGATCCAGCCCTGTCCCAGACCATCCCAGTCCCACTGGAGACCACCATGCCCAGATGTCCCTCATTTCTTCTGCAAGCTGAGATGAGATGGATTCATCTCATAAAATCACTGAGCTCTGAAATGAAGCCCAACATGTTATGATGGTGACACTACAGATGTGGTTGTGAAAAGGCACAAAAACATGTTGCCTGTTCCTGCTCCAAAATACACTTTCAGTTGTGAAGTGTTTAGTTTCCTCAATCCCTTTCTAGACCACAACCTGGCTAGTGTTTCCCTGTACTGGGATTTACCTTTCCAAGTGATTTGGTCATTTTTTCCACTCCAGAAGCTTCTCAGATGGGGAGAGCTTTCCCTTTCTGAAGCATTTTTGCTCTCTGTGGATAAAGTGCAGCCCCAGCCCATTGTAAATCAGAACTCTCAACTTGAACAACGAACAGTCCTAACCACAATTTAATAAAAAGCAAAGGAGGTCACAGTGGGAGCCAAAGCAGCTGGAACCAGAAGGTTTCCTTGCATCTCTAAATGCTGTCCTAATGCTGGAGAGTGTTGTAAAAGACAAATGCTCTTTTTTGGAAATCAACACCAGCATTTCTCTGCTTCTGGTTGCTGCCAAGAATGTCCCCATCAGCACAGGATGAGGCCAGTCCCAGCCCTTTTTGCTGCTGGAAGAGCTGAGCTCCGTGTAACAGCCTGTGACTAGTGCTGGGGCTTACCTGGCCATCCAGTAGCACTTCACAGGGTTGCAACTTCTCCCTGGAAGATTTTAAAAATCCAGTGTAAAATATCATGAAAATTAAAAGAGGCTTTTTTGGCTTGTAGCATCGATTTGTCTCCCCACAGCTGGCTTCATGTGATAGCCTGAAATATTACTTGTAATATTATGAAATCCAGAGTGATCTTCAAATTGATGATGTCCCTTTAAAATGACTTTCAAAAAATCCTTTTAAAGTAGATGACAGATTTTTAATACCACCCGCAGAGTTCAGCATGTATCAGTGTCACTGTTCTTGCACAGCTGTAGCAAACCCTCTCCATCTGGACTTTAAAAGATTTGACTTTAAAAAGGCAAAACAGCAAACCCCCAATCATTAACCAGGACCCATTTGCCAGAGATCGATGAAATTAAAGGGGGCTCATGTTAAATTACTTCCATCCAGCATGTATGACACATTAAATTTGTTACACTTGGGAAATCGTGATACTCCTTCTGCTATTCCGAGGCAGAAATACAAAAATTCCTAATAAAAGAACACACACACACACACAAAATCAGCTTCTTATGGCATTTCTCTTTGAAGTTGCTGTGGCTCAGTTCCATTGAGAAGTCACAGACTCATCTGCAGCTGCATTGCTGGACCCTGTGTGTTTAACAGAGACACTGGACTTGATGCCAAAATCTGAATCAGTGCCCTCCTCTCTCTCACACTACTATGACCAGCATGGTATTTTGCAGGCCCAAAAGGGTCTTCCTTTAATTTTTTTTTTTTTTTTAATATTCTATTTCTTGATTTTCAGAAAATGCAAACTGTTGCTGTCTCAAGTGCAGCAGGTGACTGCATTGAGAGATCTGCACTTCAGCACCAAGGGATGTTGTCTGGGAGGGAAAAGTCACCTTCAGGCATCTTCTCCAGCAGCCTCTCATCCTCAGTGGCTGCCCTCTTTAGCTGATAGTTTGTCCTGGCTTTGATGGCCATCTGCCTCTTGTCGTGTGCAGGTTATCCAAGGATATGGAGCCGAAGGACTCCTCCAAAGTGCTGGTAGCATCAAAGATGTGTGGGTTATCTGAGGCACGAGTTGTGAGCATCAGAAACCATCGATCCAAATCAGACGTGCAAAACTGCTGAGAAACAGGGCAAGCCCCTGTGAAGCCCTGCCTCCTCCTCATCCGTGGGCAGACTTTGCTTCCACTGGGAAATGTACAAATCGCCAGGAACCCAGCTGGTGGGAGGGAGGGGAGAGGGCGAGTCTGCAAGAACATGAAGAAGAAAATGAGGAGGAGGAGGAGTTGACTTTTCTCGATGCCTTCCACAGGCTGACCTTTGTCTTCGAGTTCTATGGAGAGATGATCTTGTCAGTTCCTCCCAAATTCCTTGTGAGATGTACACAGAGAGGATGCCCAAGATGCTGATGGATGGAGGGTTGGGTGGATGTAAGGACACAACATCTCCTCTCCTCTCTTCTCCTGCTTCTCCAGTTTTCCTACACAAATATGCATGTCCCGTCACTTATCACTTCCTTCAATCCTGTCAACTGATGAGAAAGTGTTTAGGACGTGAGGTCTTTATTTAGTTTTTTAATCAAATAATTTAAATGTATGAGTTGACACAATAGGCAAAGAGCCATAAGTCCCACTGCTTGCTATTATGTGCGATTCTCCTTTGAGCAAATATATAATCACAGCCCTAAGTTATAATAATTATGTAATATTTCTTGATAGAAGCAATTGGAATCCATTGTGTAGGGAAGTAATTACAGCCTACTTTGGTTCCTTTGTTTCTGAGTGGGTGGCATTTATGGGAAAAAAATTATGCATGCTCAAAAATCTTTATAAAATGTTGGGTTCTCAGAAAATCTTGGACCTCCTCAGATGCATGGGATTTTTAACGGATAAAAAAATTCTCTTTATTTTCTGCAATGCAAAATGTTTATTCAGTTAACCAAGAAACATTTAGTTCTGAGGACGACAGAACATCAAGGCAAATGTATTCCTTAAAAAAGAGGAGAGTTTTTAAATTTACATATTCAAATAAGCTTGATGGGTGTGTGCACATGTTCCCTCTCACACACATAGAAGGTAGGAACTGCTTTTAAGCTGACACCTTAAATATGGATTTTTATCCCGTAGCAGTTTCATGTTGGAGGGTTCTTATTTGTAATTAAATTGCTGAGAAAACCTTCAGAGTAGTGACAGAGCAAAAATTGGCTTAAAGGAATAAATTAACAGTAATAGCACAAAAGAAGAAATGTCAGGCAGACTGCTACAACACTGTCTAATTTGCTTTTCTGATCACATCGGTGAAGGTCTGGAAATAACCAGATGCATTAACATTTATCTAGGAATGATAAAAGTTGCCATCCTGCCAGATATTCAATTGGTTTATTAATTACCAGCAGAAACCTGAGATGGGATGTGTGTTGGTTCAACTTCTTAACTGCTCACTGGAGAATGTTTTTAAAGGGATTTCCTGTAGAGAAACAAGAGATGTTTGGGAAATATTTTTGACGCTTGAAAACAAAAATGTTAAGTTTCAGTTCCTGCCATGATCTTGGTAAGTCTTTCATCAAGTGTAGAGGGAATTGGTAAAGGATGCAGGAAATGGGCTGAAGAGGAGAAAAGATCATAAAAACACAAATATTTACCCTGGAGGTATGGGGTAGCCTTTTTTGCATAGCAAGTGAAGGGGGTCTTCTAATAACATGGTATTCTCAATCAATCCTGCACCCATTACTGTCATGCTGGGTGCCAAAATTACTCTTGAAGAAGCTGAAACTGCTGTTTTCCATGTCAGACTTGAGTCATCTCCAGTCCTGCCAGTGTTTTTTCTCTCTAAAACTTAGTGCTGACTGTGGAGATGAGATGAGACATCTCCCAGTCAGAGGCATGTCTGGTGCACTAAGCATTTTTTCACTTAGATCTGCCTATTTCATCTGCCTGCTTCCCATGGAAAGCTTTGCAAGTGGCTTCCTAAGATAAAAAGAGAATGTGTTATTTTCCTGCCACTGCACGTAAGACCCGGATACTTTTGTTCCTTTCGACGGCTTCCTGATCAATATGCAAATATTTTAGCTAGTGACCCGTTCCAGAATGTTCTCCTGACCACCGGAGATGCTCTAATTTGCTCAACAATTGCCCTGGTAAGAGCAGAAATAGGCAGCGTGGTCCCAGCCCATAGACAATTCCACGTCTTTTCTGGGTTTACATCTACCTGCAGGTCCCCATTGGAAGGCTTTTTTCTATGGCTGAGTAGCACTTAGGATGAATCTTTTTTTCATCTATATCTTTTAAGATACACTTTTTTATATGTCAATTTTATTCTGGATGCCTGCTGCCTAAAAAAGTGATGGCACGATAGCAAAGCCCACCCTCTTCCACATATTTTGACTAATTGCCTCAAAACATCCTGTGCTAGATTCAGGCTGTGTTTTACACCCACGTCACCACCGTTTTCTCATACATTTTATTTCCCTGGCTTTCTGAAGCAAGGCTCTGAGCTGCCAAAATCCTCAGAGATAAATTAGAGGTCAGAGTTGCTCCTGAGTGGAATGGGCAAGGAGAAAGCCACAACTGTTCCCTATTCTACAGGGCACCTCCTGTGTAGGCGTGAAAAACTTCATTTGCCAAGAGGATAAAGGAACTTCGTACTGAATTTGATGGGAAACATAACTGATGGGTTTGGACAGGGTTTGGGCAGGGCTTGGGGAGGTGGATGGCTGTTGGCTGCTGCCTCGCGCATCCCCGGCCGTGAAGCCCGGTTTTCCTCCAGGCCTGAGTCTCACCTGAAGGGCGATTTTCAGCAACACACACTTCAGGGATGTGCCAACTCCGTAGCTGCAGCTTACCTTATTGATGCTTCGTATTGAGATTCAAATGCCTTTTTTTGAAAGATTGCAATTTACACATCAGTGTTATTGTAGCTGCGGAGATTTCTTAATGACTTCCTGTCAAGTACAAAACGCGAGTTAATTTCTGATCCCAGAGAAGTGCTGTGACAAAGGCAGTTTTAATGACAAGGTTTGGCACAGCCAAGTCTGTTTCTCCAGGTCAGTATGTGCAGCTCATCCTCCTATAACTCCTGCCCTGATGTCCTTCATCCCCTAAAGGTAGCACTGTAATTCCCACTTGATTGAGAAAAGTCAAGGCAAGTTAAGAAATAATTTTTCACTTGAATCTTAGAGTGATTAATTTGTCCTATAGGTTTCAGATTATAAAAATGTGATCCCAAACCACATGACAGCTTTTAGGAATGTGCCTGATAAATCCGTAATGTGACTTCCTTCAGCAATCTGGTATTAATAAACAGCACCTTGTATAATAAAAGACAACAAGACAGCAAGACACTGTCCCAGAAGCCAAACATCTCTTATAGTTCATGAAAGAGTTAACAGGGAGTCCTGTGCCTTGCAGGGAGACCTTTGCTACACATTTTTAATGGCCTGGGCTCTTGGTAGGTGAAAGGAAAGTTCCAAGCAATAATTCAGATTTAAAATACTGTCTCAGTGCCAAGTAATCAAACTAGTTTTAAGTGAAGCAATTAGCAAGCATTAGAAAGGCAGCTATTTCCTGCTTGAAGGTGGTAAACTCTGCGTCTCTTATTATGATTTCTCTGGGGATGTGAGTAATGGCCTATGGAGATTTTTTGGGGGGTAATGGGGGTGGGGTTTTCTTGCATGTGTGGAAATACTGGCAACGTCCTAAATCCTTGCCAATTTACTAGATACGAATGACGATGAGGGTGGAACAAAGTCCTTACTCTTTCCTGGTGGTTTGAGCAGTATGTGTGCCAAAATCAGAGAGGTGGTTTTCTCATTAGTTGCTTAAAAACAGGCTTTTCATCCCAGGTTCTGCCTCACCAGATCCCCATCTCTGGGACCAGGCTGGTGCTGTGGGCTGGAATGAGCAGATTGGGCAAAACCTGGTCATTCTGCTGCTTTTGCTAGATTTTGCTGAGGGGGTTGATGAAACACAGGTGGGGACCACATCTCCCCAGACAGTTTTCTCTTTAAAACCACTCGATTTTTTTGCCAAGGGGAGCTCTCAGAGTTGCATTTCCAAGGCAAGGTGGCTCCTGATGAGTGCAGCTGCGTCAACAGTCTGTTTTAACCTAAATGGGTGCTTTTGGAGCCAATCTGTCACTTGCCCTAAATTCCTACACTTTGTGAGTACACTTTACCTAAACTTTACCCTGGAGCCCAGACCAGGCCTCTCCCCCACCTCCCTTAGTGCCTCTCTCCTCGACCACAGCTTTATAAACAGGCATCCACACCTAAGGCTCCTTGGATTAATGAGAAACTCCCCTGTTGGCTCTGCTGGGCTTTGAAAAACGCCTTGGGGGCTCCAAGTGAATGGATGTGAAGCCAAATAAAGGTGAGAAGTGAGGCTGACACTTTGCCAAAATGTCTGAGGTGCAGGAAGGTGGCCCTGAAGTCTCAACATCACACAGGGCAAACCCTCTGCCTGAAAGGGAAACCTCTACATGAGGTCCAGAAGCAGAAATTCAATTACTTTTTCAATGCAATTCATTCTTCTTGTTTTGACAATGGGGAAAAAACCCCCGCCTTTTCTAAATGAAAAGTGTGAATCTTAGGAAATATTAAACCTAATTTGATTACTATCATTTTTATTCCTTCCCAGGCAAATTCAGAGAAAGCCTGAAAAAGAAATTCAGTAGGATTTCAGATTTTGGCAGGCACATGCCTTTATCTAGTACTGAGCCTGATGAGACTAGTTTCATTTTAACAAACCTGGATCATATATCTGATGAGGTGGAATTTTATGTTAGCACCAGCTGACACGTGCTAGTAGAATTATTGCTGAGTATAAGCAAAAAAGGAAAGCACACAAAAGTAAGGTGGAATCTTACCTCAGCTTAAAGAAACAATGGCAAGTTTGGCAGAAAATGGGGAGTTATAGACTTTCTTTAAAAAGACTGGAATTTGTGTGACCACAGGAAGTAGAGGGAGAAGGCCCCGCCTCCCCACCCCAATTCCGTGGATTTTCAATCCATTTGTTCTTATTTTTTTCTCTGAACTTGTAGGACAACTTGGGGTTTTCTGACAGGGAGTCCAGATATGGAAGATAACGCAACTGTGCTTAAACTATTCGATTTTGTGGCTGAGTGCTGGGATAAAGAGCAGAGAAGAGGAAGAAGCAGTGTCCCCAATATGATGGATCTCAACCCAGATAGGTATTGACAAAAGAACCTCATGTTTTGGAAAAGAGGGAAGTTAACTGCCTCCTTTCCAGCTGACAACTCTGCTGATGAGTCTTTTGGCTCTCTTGCCTGCTCTTTATTTCCTATTATCGTGGCATCTGTGCAAAATTTGGTGGTTTTCACAGCTTTGATAATCACACTCAGGTTGTTCTGGTGGAGGCATGAATGCCTTTACAGCAATCTAAACACCTTCCTAGTATGCTTGAATTCACAGAGGAAGAAGCCACAAGTTGGAAACTATCCAACCACAGCTGATAGATGTGATATTTTCCATCAGAAGACACATCATTTGTTTTTTAAGAGCTTTTCTAGCCCAGCATGCTTCGGATGGGAATTTTGCCATGTGTCTCTGGTCGGGTCAGACCCCTCGGAGATGGGCACTAATTACATGGTGCTGGTGGCTGTGGTCCCCAGCTCGTGACCCCCTTCTGCCAGACACCAGGGTGAAGCTCTCACGATCGCAGTCGCAGCCAAAGGGCACCTGCACTGTGAACAAGTAAAGTGCTGTGGAAACAAGCACTCTGAAAAATCAAGCCTTGTGCTTTCTCAAATTAGCAGATGCTTTTAACGGCGTTGACCTTCCTATCTCTGCAACTCTGCTCCCCCTGTCTTCAAAAATGGGGATAATGGTATCATTTTGTGGCACAGGGCTCTGCTGAAGATACACCCATTAGTGCTGGTGAGGTTTTCAGCCTCAAAGAGAGAGCACTTCATAGGAATGCTGAGCCCAGGATTAGACAGATGTGCAAGGCAATGAGGACAAGAGGCTGTGTGACAAACAGGGAGAGAGACACCCAACAACTGCCCCGTTTGGGGATGTGAGTCATTATGAACAGAGCAAAACAGGGTCTGATGGAGGGCAGAGGAACAGGCCTTTCATGCGATCATGGCTTTCAAGACTGTGCTATAACACATATTTATGGGATTAAATCAAAGTGGATGGCACTCTGTGTGCATATACACATACAGGATCTAATTTTAAATTAACAGCTAGGGTGAAGCAGTCATTTTGAATGGTGAGATTCACAGGAACAAGTGTGAAGTTGAGGGTGGCTGTGAAATGTGTATTTATCAAAATAAAATAAATTAAAATTAGAGGAATTTCTAACCCTGCTATGGAAAGATCCTCTGCTGACATCAAAGTCAACAGAACGGCAAAAAAATAACCTGTGGTAGCAAAGAAATCTCAGGGCATCACATTTTAGCTCAGGGAACACTCCCAGGCATTTCAGGATGGCAATAAGCAGAGCTGCTAAGGCTGACCTCCAAGGCTCAGGACTTTACCAGAAACCAGGATCCTTCCAGGGTGTCCACCCGCTTGTCTGGGCCAGGAGACCCTCCTTCCCTGCTGTCTGCCTGTGACTGGGGTCTCCACTGCCTCCTGCCTCACCTGCCCCTGCCTGGTCAATCGCTGCCCAGCTGCCCTTTAGCTGAGACCAGCTCAATGTTAAGGTGATATTTGTTGTTTCTGCAGCCACATTTCTTGAGTGCTGAGACTGGAAAGGCAGAGAAATGGCTGTGCTGCACAGCTGATGGGTGGTGACCTCTGGTCAGCTGGATGGGGCAGTAGGGCTGAGAAAGGCTTATAAACCTTTGATCAAGGGGAATGGTCACTGCAGGGGTTGGGATGTGTAACTGTGGCCACTCCTGAAATAGCCAATTACTTCTACATCAGACTTTGGAAGCAGAACAGCAATATTGGTATCTTAACAGCTTTCACTTGCTAGCAACACTCTCCAAACTCTCCTCACTACCTCTCCCCAACCCCAAATGCAAATGTCTTTTTATTTCCAATCTGAGTGCCTAAACTTCGTTGATCATGCTGCTCAAGGTTGAAGATCGAATCCTCTATATCCTCTATTCACTCCATTTTCTTTCAGGCAGGCCTGATTGCTGCTTGAAATATTCCCATTCCACCCAGCTGATGGAGATTTTCCACAGTAGAGCGCAGAGTGTCTCCACCTGAGTGCAGCCGTGCCTCATTATTAGCTTGGGAAGCTATGACCTTGAAGGCTTTATATTTAATTTATTTCAACATTCCAGCCATAGAGATGTTTGCTCTGATTAGACCCAGTAAATTACCCTCCATAGATGAATTATCAGGGGATTTTCTTCTATTTTTTTTTGTGCCAATTCTCAAACAACTCGGAATGAGCCTGGATATGTAGTTCTGTGTGGCTGGATATCTTAAATGGCTTCTTTTCCACAGCACAGGTCTCCAAGCAGTTTATAGTGAGTTTTCCTGAATGACTGACCATCATGTATGTGCCATTTCTGGTATCACCCACCCACTTTGATTACCAAAACTTTTCAGCAATTAAATAAATCACAAATCATTTTCAGTTTTGGCCAGTGATTAGCAAATAGGCAGCAGATCCATGCGGTTATCCATATCTGCACCCCTAGTAAGGCTTCATCCCTTGAAGCGTTCAAGGCAAGCTTGGATCGAGGTTGTAGCAACCTGGTCTAGAGGAAGATGTCCCTGCCCATGGCAGGTGGCTTGGAATTAGAACCTCTTTAAGGTCTCTTCAAACCATTCCATGATTCCATGATAAATGGCCATTCTCATGGCATTCTGGGAAGGAGGTGACCTTTCATATCAATTTAGGAAAGGAGACACAAAAATAATGAAAAAAACAACAGAAGGTCTTAATGAAAGTCCACAAATTGTGGCTTTCTAGACTTAACTTCCTTGATTTATATAGTCTGCTATGGCAGTGACCATGACTTCTCTGGATGAATAACATTGCTTGCAGAAATATTCGATATTCTGGTAATAGAAAAGTGGGAATTTCTTCTTGGTGTGTCAGACACACTGACCAGCCAGGAGGAGACCTGAACCAAATCTTTGACATTTTCTGGTTCCATATGAGCCAGAGGTGTGCTTTTTCTGCACCATTTTTCCATCAGAGATATATCTAGCAAGTACTTGCAAGCAGTTGAGTAATAGGAGCTTAATTCTTTATCACTTTTGCCCCAGCAAGAAGCCTTGTGTGACTCTGAGCCAAATGCAAATGTAAACCAAAGCGTATTAGCTCAGTCACCCTGCAGGGACATTTTGTTTTGCATTTGCAGGAGCTCCAAAAGTCTGCACATGAGTAGTCCCTGTGGCTTGCTTTGTTAGCAGGAACTTTTTCTGAGCTTCCCTAATTCAGTCACCTGCAGCTACATGAATATTTCCCTAGGGAAGAGATGGTTGTATCAGCATTTAGAACGGGGCTTTTCCCGGAATGATTCCAAGAGTGAAAATAAGGATAGATGCTCACTTCTGAAGGTGTTTTTCTCCTTGGGGGACATCTTTTCTCCAAGCAGGAGCTGTAGCGCGTGCGGGGGCCAGGTTTGAGCCAGTGTGCTCGTGATTCCCAGCAGAGCACTCAAAAAGCCTCTCAGGACAAGTGTTCACCCTGCAAGATCCAGGGCTATGTTACCTTCCCTTTTACCTGCTGAGCTTCCTGCAGGCTCCTCAGCTTCACCTCACCTGTGGAGTGGTGATGAATATTGCCTGCTCTCCAGCACCTCTGTCCTGGCGTGCTTCCAGCCTGGGCTTGGGGACTCCATCAGGAACTTACTGCATTAGCAGAACAAGCTATCATTCCAAAAAGCATTATTTGCTAATACCTCTGCAGCTGAATGAGGAAGTTTTCTCCCACAAACTCGTTTTTCTAGCTTAAATGGGGATGGAAATGATGGGAGCTGGCTGCTCCAGGTACCCTGACTTTTGTTTCCTTGCAGTGATTTGGATAATGTTGCCCAGCTCTAGGGGGGAAGGAGGGCTGGATTTTTTCTTTGTTTGCTTTTATACCAAAAGCTGGAAATTGTGATTTAATCCTTGAACTGTGTAAATGAAATCCTAAATGCAGCATGACTGGAAAAGGCAAAGGGGTTACTTCAGCAAGGAAATAGCTTCATCAAATGTTTTGTGGATCAAAACTGCTCAAAGTGTATTTTGCACTTTTCATACCCAAAGAAAAAGTGTTGCAATAAATGAGGACACATAGTTATTTGAGGTCTAGCATAAAATAACTGACATAACATTCTCTTGCACATTAGCTCTGTTTCTTTGGGGTTTGTATAGCTACAGGCAAGCCAGAGCTTTGGCAGGTCAGGGTAACATGTTTAAGCCTGGGCTCCAGTGACCTCACTAACCAAACAGATGAAGCTAAAAATAAATGTGAGATGTTGTAGACATACAGGAGCCCCTGTTCCCTGCACTGTTTGCAAAAGGAAGAGACTGATTCTCCTGCTTTCAGTTTGCTGTTGGAGATAAGAGCTCACATCAGACAGTTTGAGTGGGGGGGTCCTTTGGTCTCATTTTCCCAGACAGCAAATACTGCATAGAGATCCTCCAGAAATCCCTCCTGCTCTCTGCATTCCTATTCCCTAAATACTTTAGGCCCTTACATTTTTATGGCTAGATAATGAGGCCAGACCAAATCTGTCATCTGATCTCTCCGCTAATGTAGCAGACACAGTTTTCCAATCCCAGCTTAAGCCGATTTTACTTAACTGTGACCTCTGTAGCTGATGGGAGCTGAAACAAAACTCCTTCAGTCCAGGTCCTGGGTTTTGGACAATGTTTGATTAAAGCTCTCTACAAGTCCATTTGAAAATCCATGAAACTACCAAGTCAAGATGCTGAGTTTAGAGTAACAATAAATTATCTTAAACAAATAATTAGCCTCAATTGAAGAAGTAGAATTTCATATTCACAAACAACTTGAGAATCTAATGGAGCTGGTACCAAAAGATTACAAGAGACAACAAACAGACCATTGTCAGTTTTCCCACGTAACATGGACTCAAAATGATTTCAACAAAGGTTGGATGTGCTGGGCTATGGAACATGAAGATGGACCTCTATGGGTCTCAATGACTCTGATTTTTCTGAGGCTACAAAAGCTGAATTGGGTGGTGGCAGCTGGTCATGAAGGTGAGAAACCTTTGTGTTGACATGGCTCTGATTGCCAGAATTGACTCCATGTGTCTTCACCCCAAGATGAGACTGAAAGCACATTTTTGTGGGTTAGTGGAGCACTGGGAGACTTCACACCAGCTGGGGCAGGTAGACCCAGGCCAGTCACAGCACCAGAGGTGAACTGGGAAAACTAAACAGACTGAATTTCCCCTAAAAAAGTCTCATATCAAACAGCCACATCATGACAGCTGGCGCTGGCAGGGTCTCCACAGATGTGGCAATCTCTGCTCTGAGCCCTGTAGGGGGAATAGGACGTTCCTAGTGTTCCCAGTGTTCCTTCCCCTCTTAATTAGACGTGGTCTTTTAATAACACGGCTGTCAGGTGCCAAGGGACCTGGGTCCCATGGGCTGGACAGGGAGATTGGCCATCCCCACCACAGCACAGTTCCCCACATTGAGGCAATTTCCTCCTTTTTGTATTTGGAAGGGAGTATGGGGGAACAGGGTTCTTTAGGGGATATTTTAAATTATTTTTCCTGCTGGCAGAAGGGAAGAAAAGGCTTCCAGAACAAGACTTGACCTTTTGCGTGCCGCAGCACTGATTCCCAGAGAGGCCCATTGAATTCCTCCCTAATGAGAGAGAACTTTGTTTTTGTGCCACAGCAGAGTTCACTGAGAATAGCCCCATTCTCCTGCTGATCAGCTGGAAAATGTCTTCTCTTGGGGCTCTGGTTGGTGGCTCATCCTGTCCCCCTCTGCATGCCCACCATATACCCCCCAGTGGAACCTTCTGCCCAGGAGTAACGTGGTGTCTTCAGCACTTCTTCCCCAGGTGATTCCAAGGTCCTCCACAGCTGATTGCCAGTTTGGGGAAATTCAGGAGCTCTGACTAAACTCCAAAGCCTTTGGGTAAATCTGATCTGCCCCTGATGTATCTTGAAAGAACCTCCCAGCCCCAGCCAGCCCCAGTGGAGGGAGAATTTGGGCTGTGCAGACAGCTCTTTTCCTCCAGGAAAGGCAGGGATGTCTCCTCCAATGCTTGTTCCTGCCCTGTGCCCCAATCTCTCCTTTATGCAGTCAATTCCCTTTGCTTTCCACTGTAACCAACCTCCTCTCATTCCACCATCCCTGCACCCCTCCTTCCTTGCATGTGGAAGGAATAAACACAGTTTCTCTTTGTTGATCCAGGCTGAAATGCAACTTTGCTTATTTTCCCTCTCTGGACTCCTAGGCTTGCTTATTTTCCCTCTCTGGTCTCCCAGGATCATATCTAATGGACCTCACAGGTTAACCCCAGTGTCAGCTCAGCTCTGTGCAAACTTGTAATACAGGTATGTAAAGAAAAGCCCCAAACACGTTCTCTTTTTTCTGTAAGAATAAATAAGGAATGTAGTAAGAATGTGTCAGCTGCAACAGCTGCAGCAGAGGAAGGGGAAGCATTGGACCTGCGGTGAGATGGTTGAAAAGAGTTTCCACTAGGGATACCCTGGGATGCAGGAGGTGAAAAGGGAGAGATAAGGGCTAGAGATACTTAACAAAGGGAGATGAGAGAGGGGGTTCAGTCTTCCATTCCTCCCTGCTGGTGGGGCTCAGCAAGGACGTGCTTGTTTGAGATTTGCACTTCAAACTTCGCTTCCTTGTCGAGTCCCATTTCTGCTTTTGGCCTAACTGCTGGGCCTGCCTGCATCTCATCTGCAAGGGGTGGATTGTGTCCTGCATCCACAGCCCTGAAGGGCTTGAGCAGAACAGCACCAGTGACTTTGTGCAGAGCCCAGATCCTCCACACACCCTTTTCCCTGCGAGTGACGAGGGTGACGCGTGTTTGCTGTCTCGCAGCACCTCTGAAGGGGCTGACACGTTTCACCAAGCAGGTACAAATAATTGCTTTACACTGCACAAAGGCAGTCGAGGGCCAGGGACTGGCTGTTAAAATGTTTGCGGTGACACCGTGCCAGGCTCTGTGACGGGAATTCACCTTCGTGTAATTAATTCTGAGGCTCTGTCACTGAACCTCGCTCTCCTCAGATAAAGCCGGTGTTAAATAGGCTCAAAAACTTGCCGTGTCAGTCCACTTTGTACTTGAGAGGAGACACCGGGGTAGGGGGAAGGGAGGGAAGGCAAATATGCTGATGACTGAGAGACACTGAGATACGCTGGTAGTGGGGCCAGCCAAGAGCCGGAGAGAGAATAAATAAACATAATTTGGAAGTGACAGTCTGTCTGGCATTGTACTGCAGTCTGCTAAGATTTCTGTTTTTAAAGGATGCAGTAATTTAGTGAAAGCAATATGGTGAAAGGGCTCTGGTATTATCGATTAGCTTTGATCCATAAATTTCTGCTGAGCTCCTTGAAAATGCATAAGATAAGGATGCAGGATAGATTGAGGCCAGATCCAGACTGATGCACAGGTCTCAGTGGTGCTGGCACCACAAAATGTGACCTTAAGGACAACTAGAGTGGGAATGAAGAGGTTTTTACTAGTCTGTGGCAGGTCCTGATTAGGTATAAAACTAGTGAAAACAAAGTAATCATAAAAATGACTGAATGGTTTGGATTGGATGGGACCTTACAGATCATCCAGTTCCACCCCCTGCCACGGGCAGGGACACTTCCACTAGAGCAGGTTGCTCCAAGCCCTGTCCAACCTGGCCTTGAACATTTACAGGAATGAAGCAGTCACAACTTGTCTGGGCAACCTGTGACACTGGCCTTACTCAAGTCCTTCAGGTCCTGCTATACTTTAGGGAGCCTGTGTTGGGCTGCAGTGACAAGGAAGCCTGTTTGGAAGTGTCTCAGGATATGTGTGGATCCCTGTGGAGATGGCTTATTGAGCTGGGAGGTGGAGGGGAAGCAGAAACAACCCAGACCAGGGGCTGGCAGAGCATGGTGCAACAGGTCCCGTCATGAACCATCATGAGTGCCAAGCTGTTCCAGTCTCCCAGTGCATCCTTTCTGTCACACATCTGCTCTTGGGTTTAGGTGACTGGGTTGCAACCCCTTGGGACATGGGAATTCTGTGAGTCAAAACCTTATCCCTTGTGATTCTGTCTCTACTGGAGGTTTATTTGCAAGCTTAAGTTGGGCAGTGTCATCAGAAATGCTTATTCCCACACACAAATTTGAGAATCTGAGCCCTGTTTGGAGGAAATTTCCACTGAGCCTGAAACTGGCAAATGCATTGCAACTTGCCAGCAAGTCTTTGCTGTTTTTTCTTGGTGACCCTCCAGCCAAGCACATTCTCAGATTCTGGTGATTCAACATTTTATTGCATCAGGGACCAGCTGTGGTCAGATTTGGCAAAGCCAGTGGGATCTTGCCAGCTGTCAGATCTGTGCTCAAGGCTGGAGGTTCTTCAGGGAAGCTGTGTGAGGAGCAGGGTACCCCCTTCTTGTGGTTCAGATGTAGAAGGGAAGCAGTTTATTTCAACCATCTGAGCTTGCATTGACCTCCAGAGTGCTCCAAGGACGACCAAGGAAATCACGGGCTTCTCTTTGGACCATCACCGCTTTCTCATGGGTTTTTTTGGATAGCACACTTGGCTAAGCTCCCTCCCACAGCATCAGGTCCTTGTGCAGATGACACCAGAGCTCTCTTGACTCACCCTCCCACATAAGTCTGTACTCACCTGGCTCCAAGTCAGTGAGATGTTTCTCATCCAAACATTGACTGTTTCTTCAGGATCAGGCCCTGCATGCTGGTCTTCAATGGCTTGGATCCAAACTCTAGAAGTGTCCAAGGAGAAATTCCTGTTTGTTTCAGCTTTGGACCTGGTGCCAAGTTCTCAGCACTGTGCTGAGTATGAGCCAGGATCCAGCTGGAGGCAGTATCTGATGCAGTGCTATGTCACCCCTTTGGATTCCTTGTCTTCAGCTTTTAAACCCCAGAAAAACTGTTTTACTCAGCTCCCTAATGGTGATTCAAGAACACAAGACTGGAAGATGATTCCTGGAATCATCAAGGCTAATCCCCTGTTCCCTCTGGCAACCATGCCACTCAAATCCTTGCATAAATCTCAGTTTTGACTGTAATTAAACTGTTTGGCCCTTTAAACCATGGCTAGCCTCTCATGCATGTTGCATCCTTTTTCTGCCCAACATGCAAGTGTGTTGTGGAGTCTTTTCTAGCAGAACTTGGCTGCTGTCATTATCAGCTCACACCTTCTACTCCCACCCCATCTGTGCCTGGCACTATTTTCATGCATAATACATCGATCATCTGCAGCCTGGTAGGGGGGAAATCATCACTTCAAGTCACTTGTCTGAATTCAAGCCACATCTGAGCTGTATCCTTTGCTGAATTCCGTATCCATGGTTTGATATAAGGGAGGGAAACCAGTGAGAAGAATTCAGGCTCCTCCTGTCTGCAAGGACTCCAAAGCAAATATTGTGTTTATAAGCCTTTGAGAGCCTTATGGGCCACAGTCAAAGCTGGTGGAAATCCATGCAAGTCTGATGCACTCTTGCAGCAATGCCAGCTGATACCAGGCTAAGGATGAGGGCTCTGTGCGTTTGCCTATCTGGGTTTTCTGCAGTGCAAAGCCTCTCCTCTTTTGCAGGTTGTCTGGGCCTGGGTGAACATTTACTGATTTTCAGCCATGCTTCTCTTCATTTACACCAGCATGGCTGGGAAGGGCACTGGTGTTTCATTCTGGAAGACAGATCTTCAAAGAGTAATGTACACTTAACAAACTTGATTTTGAAGCCTCTCAGGAAGGCTTTGAAAACAAAGGCTCAAATTCCAGAGTAAGTAGAAAGTCCTTGGTTCCTAGTGGTGAAAGCTTCCTACCAGAATTATTCCCAGAGGCACTACAGGCTTTACATTTTGCCTCATCTAAATGCATTAGGAGGAGTATTAAATTTCACATGTGCTGCATGTTGATGTAATTCTCCTGACATGTCTGTTTGCACCATTATGAAATAAGGGATTTCCTTTCCCTTTCTTTCCACATTTCCCTTGCTCTCTAGGGATCTCAAGGATATGATCCATTGGTATACAAGGATTATGCCTTTTACACAGAGGACTTAAAAAGAGCTTCGTCATTGTGCTAACAGAGGTCTCGGGACAACATCCTGCATTAGCAGTGCTTGATTGAACTGACAACCTATGGCTGGGGGAGATCCATTAATCTTCCGTGTCACGATCCCTCCGGGCACCCCCGGCCACACTCAGACTTTGTGAGGATGAATACTTTGGAGCAGGAGAACCCTGAGGGTCTTTTCATGTAAAAACAACACCTCTGTGCCCTACAAGGGTTGGGGAATCTGGCATTTCCTTCAGGAGTATTTTTTTAGTGTGGTGTTAAAGGGGGAGGATGTGTTTAAATAAACAGCCCCCGAATATCCCCCCAGTTATCCGTAGGCACCAAGTTAGTTTGAAGGGTGCTTTTCCACCCTGCACACCCCTCTGGAGCCTCTGGAAGGGTGATCAGCCGTCTCCCTTGGGTCCCACACCTCTACTGCCACAGTGCTTGGCTGAACTTGTGACTTTATTCTGCATCACAGCTCCACACCGTGAGAGGGACAATGTAAATGCCAGCTTTAGAGCAGAGTTTAGGGCCTTTTCCTTCCCAAAAAATTTGGAATGCATTTTAATCTTGTGGGCAGTAAGGAGAGGGCAGAGTTCAAGGGAAGAAGAGGCAGAGTTGGGTTTTTTTAAGCCTTTTTTTTCCTAGTAGGCAAATTTATATTGCTGAAAGAGTGCCATAAAATGAACTTAATAAGCCAAGGAAAATAGAGGAGACAACCAATTCCTTGATAAGTCAACACCAACCTTACTACACATACTTGAGAGCATGCTGCCTTCCTTCACTGGGGGATCCCACCCATGCCTATGTTCTCAGATCCCTTATTCAGGGCTGATCACTCAGTTTCTCAGCTCACCAGCTGGATGGGACACAGGAATGTGTGCTGGAAGAGATGAATATGCATAAGGTTAGAAAAGGTACTGAAGAACATGCCTTGCTTTTACCTTCATGTAAAGTTGTTGGCAAAGAGCTTGTTATTTTTAAGGCCAGAAGTTATATATGTAACTATATATATATATATATAAAATTATGTATATAGATATCTATTTCTATATCCACACACACACACAAAGATGATGATAAAAGTGTACAGATAAGCAATGAGCACCTACAGGCAGGGAAGCACCCATGTGGTCTGCATCAGTATCATGTGCATACAAAATGCTTGCATGCACAGCTATAAACTACATTCCTTGACTTTGTCTGATTCGAGCACTTTATCCAGGTGAATTGGAAACTCTCCTCCCTGTCTCTGCCGGACAGGGGAGCAGGGACTGCGGGAGAGTGTTTATAGCAGTCAAAGTCTGCGAGTGGGGTTTTTCTGCATGGTTTGTGCTGTGCCTCTTTCTTGCTTGGGTTGATAGCGACATCTTCAGGCTCTGTCGTGTGTGTGCACAGTGACTTCACAGAATCAGAAATGGTTCTCAGAATGGTTTGGGTTGGAAGGGACCTTAAAGATCATCCCATTCCAACCCCCTGCCACGGGCAGGGACACTTTCCACTAGACCAGGTTGCTCCAAGCCCCATCCAAACTGGCCTGGAACAGGACTGGGATGGAGCAGCCACAGCTCCTCTGGGCACCCTGTGCCAGGGCCTCACCACCCTCACAGGGAAGAATTTCTTTATAATATCCAATCTAACCCTGCGCTGTCAGTGTGGAGCCATTGCCTCTTGTCCTGTCACTGCGTGCCCTTGTAAAAAGCCTCTCTCCAGCCACAGTGCATTTATTGTCTCAGCTGATGGACATCTGCAGCATTGCTGATGTTCATAAAGGGGTTTCACCTATGGTGAAATAGGCTGATCTCAAAAATCAGCCACTATCCATAATCCCACAGGGGAGAGTGCTCTGCCTGACCTTCTTTATGCCACCGCTCCTCACCGTGCTGTCACCACGAGTGACAGATGGCCCTGGTGGGGGAGGGACAACTTTTCTCATTTCTGAAACTCACTGCTCTGCTTTTTGGAATTTGTGTATTAAGTGTGGGCTTTGGGGATTTTAGCATGAGTTTGCTATTCTCTGTTTTTGAGCTTGAACCCTATTAGCTGAGAAAGCCATGTGCCAAAGCAAGGCTCTGTATGGAAATTTCCAGTCATGCTTTTAACTTCCCAGAAGTGTAGTTGGAAGGCACCCTGTCTGCCATACCAAATCCCTTCCCACTTCGGTATGGTTTATTACTACAAATGCCAGTATGCAAATTTCATGCACCAAAAATTGTGCTTCTCCCTTGACATTTGCATCCCTAGAGGATGTTTTCCACCTTCACTGGTTGGTTTGCCAAGGCAGGCTGAGCCCCTGCAGGGATCTGTGAGATGATGACTGGGAAGTGTTACCAAACCCCAGCCCTAAAAATGATCCGTGTTTGAGCAAAAAGTCTGGGCAGCTTGTATTCAGGCTTTTCCTCAGAGACCTATTTGCAAGCAAGGAATAGACTTTTACAACCACTGCTGGAAATTTTTGGCTTCCTCCTGACAATTTTTGGCTTTTTGGCATCACCCAGTTGTGCTGCCACCGTTGTCATTGCACTCAAATTTTAAGCACTTTGTAGTGCTGGGCCATGTTCTCTAGGAGCTGCCCGTGCATTTCTGGGACTGTAGTGAGCTCTGCTGCATCCATTCTTCATCCCATCACTGGCTGTAAGGAAGAAAGAAATGAAGAAGGAAAGGAAGAAAGGAAAAAAATATTAATAAACATTTACGTTTTTGAATTGTATACTGGCAATTTGGAAACTGGCTGAAGTTCTTCAGAGATTGGCATTAATCTCTAATTGATTTATATCTACTTTTGGGCAACATACAGGCCCTGACCCCAGCATTGATTTGCAACAGATTTACACAATAGAGATGCTGAAGAGCTTCTGCATGTTTTGTGAACAGGGAGACTGCTTGGATAGGGGGAACTGGTGTCTAGCAACTGGAAGGTGCCTGTACTGGGCTTCTTGCATCTTCCTCGTTCTCAGACAGTGTATATTGTATTTTGAGTTTAATGCCTGAACTTTTGAAGTTGAGAATAGACAGATACCTGTTTATGTTTCATCCTTGGTTTCCAGTAAATGTCCAAAACTCTTTTAAATTTAAGACCATCTTGTTTTTAAAGCATTCAATGAGTCATTAAATGAATGGAACTGTGAATTCTGGGGGACTTTCAGCACAAATTCTAGCTTATGCTCTTTTCTGGTCTTGATGCATAATTTTCTCCATGCCAAAAGATGAACAGTCATCTTTTACTTTGAGAAGCTGCATTCACCTCAAACCACGTTTGTTCTTTGAGAACATCATCATCTGTCTGGCTAACCCCTCTCAAGGAAGCCATTAACTTAAACTGTAAATTGTACCTCCCTTCATTTTTCAATGACACATGCCTGTTATTATTATTGTTCTGCTTATCAGGGTATCTCTCTTTCTGGGGATGCATTATTTCATGCTTTAGCATCTCACCACAAAGTACAGCTATAGTTTCCAACCACATATGTAAGAGCAATTGAAAGAGAAATTTGGAAAGTGTTTATTCAGTCTCCTAAATCATGTTGAACTGGTAATCAAATGGATTAAGTAATTGCCCTAATTTTAACTCAGCATAATGAGCCTTTCCAAACCTGTGGTAGAGAATTACCCTAATTGAGCCCAGAACCCCTCGTGATAGAAAATGCTGGATTTTCTAAGCAGATTTCACGTTCTGGATTGGGGGTGAGACTGGCTACAGGGATGCAGGAGCATGGACAAGGCTTTCTGGAGGCAGGATTTTTGCTCTCCCCTGGCTTTTTAGCCCCAGAATGGCTCAATATTGACTTCACTAGTATGAAACCAGCAATATTGCCCCAGGCTGGTCCTCAGCCACACATGCCAGGGATCTCAAAGGATGCCCATTCCTATAGTGTGAGAGCTGGTGTAAAACCTATCATCTTCAAGACCACTTTGAATCCTGCTGGAATGGTACAAGGGACTTGGCTGGCACCAAAACCTGGGGGGTTTGT
Source organism: Atrichornis clamosus (assembly GCA_013400975.1). Classification (NCBI taxonomy): domain Eukaryota; kingdom Metazoa; phylum Chordata; class Aves; order Passeriformes; family Menuridae; genus Atrichornis; species Atrichornis clamosus. The sequence continues at coordinate 24,494 of WBMZ01011092.1, read as the reverse complement.
TTCTTTGGGTGTGATCATGAGGGATGGATTACAAGCCTTTGTAGAGTGATTAGTTATGTTTGTTAAACCAGTTCTGAGCTGGATCCAGCCTTTTGGTCACGAGTCAGGCGAGAAAGCACAAGTCCAAGTATGACAGAGTGGAAAACAGCATGTGTGTGGCCCACGTTTAGCAATTGCTGTAAAAAAATACCCCACTGGCTGTGTGATGTTACATTAGCCAAGGTGTTCCACTGCTTTGAGTAGTGCCTCTGCTTCCCGGAAAAAATTAATCTCTCCAAATGAACTGGCTATTAATTGAGGGAGACCTCAAACAATCCCTAACAGCCCGTATACTAATTAAAGACAGATCAAAGCGAAGTTTCTCCTGTTCTCTCTGGAGGCAGTTGAATTTCTGAGAGAAAAATAATTCCTCATGGCTTTTGCTTGTTTCTGAGTGCAGAAATGCACGCTGTTTCCTAGCTGGCAGCAAAGATGTGGGTGATGTACAAGGAGCAGCACAGACTGAATGCAGGAACATGCTGCTGCCATTTAATCCAAGATAATATATTTCACAATCCTACTCCTGGAGTTTTTCAACAACTGGTTTAATGTATTGGAAAGTATTTGGCTTGCCTTGGAAATGTTTCCCATTTGAAAACACGCTGCAGTGGGAGAGCTGGCAGTTGCACAGGAGGCTGCTCCGTGAAAATTGGATTTCCCTGAGCGGTGCAGTGGGAATGGGTCGCAGGGAGGGCTTTGAGCAGCTCCCAGAAAGGGCTCCAGGCTGTACAGATCTGCCAGTGGAGAACCCCTCCACTTGGTCTACAGAGGATTTCTGTCACTCCTTCGCTTGGCAGAACAGGGATTCCGGAACGGATTTTATTCCTGGTTTCTCTCCCTTGGGTAAGGAGAACGTGCAGAAGAAGAGCAAAGCCTGTCTTATAACTCATGAATTAAAAATCTTGGGACTACTTTAAATCTCCAGATGTGGAGTAGAATCTCTGTTCTAATTTTGCTCTCATTCCAAGTCTGGTTTTTTTAACCTCAACAACTACAGAACCAATGGCTGGGTCTAGTTTATTAATAAGGAATACCAGGATACGTGGTCCTAGCTGAAAGAGCCAAAGGTCTAATGCATGAGCTCAGGTGATACACTGAGTTTTCTCTGGGGCCCCTATTGCCTGCACAGGAATCAACAGCTCCCCCTCTCAGGGGTGATGCGAGGACAAGTTTTGCTGCTGTTGTACAATGCTCTGAGGATGGTAGTGCTGGAAAAGGCTGCTTGCTCCAGCCCTGGAGAGATTTGTTACTGTGCCTAAGCCCTTCTGGAGATAGATTTATTGTTTGTCTTAAGCATGAGGAACAATATCACATCCAAAAACATTCCTCTCCCACCCTGGCTTGCAGCTTTCCCAGGCCTTCCCCCTGCCTTTCCCAGCAGAGAGGACCACACACCCTTTGGTGCTGGTTCTTTCTTCCAGGTATCTGCAGCTCCCATCTCCACCCCTTGTCTGCATGAGGCACTGCCTGCCCTCAAGGCTGCTGCAGATCAGGCCAGCTCCCCCAGCCCCCAGAGCCTGCACCCTAACCTGCCTTTTTGCACATTTTTTCTAGACCAATCCCTTTCCCTGTGGGACAGGAGGTGGGAATGTGTACCCTGATCCAGTAGCAGATGTTATGCATGGGAAGCCTGGGCATGGGACATGTGATGGGAGCACAGCCCACCACTGGCACCGTGCGTGCTGCCAGTGAGAACCCTTCCCATGATGGTTTGCTGAGAGAAAGCCATCGCATCCCCAGCTGGCTCCACAGTGCTGTCTCAGGGTGGGTGGAAGGCAGGATCCCTGGCTGGGCCGGTTTGAGGTGCCCATCCCCATCTCTTTCTTGAGAACGAGGCATTTTTCAACCTTTTGCAAGCTCGTGTGAACTGGATAAAAACACAGGGCGGCGTCCTCTGCTTCCCACTGGCACAGTGGGAGGTGGAGGAAAACTACCCAAACTTGGCAGGAACGTGAAGGCAGCGTGTCTGCAGCACACAGCCACTGGAGGGCACAAGGAGCAAAGCTAAGGCCCTTCTTCAAAGGCCTCTCTGCGGGGGTGAGGGGTTATGAATGGCCGGTCTTCTTTCTCAGAGCTGCAGAGTTTCTCCTGAGAGGTTTGTTTTTGTTTTTTTTTTTTTTTTTTACCCTTGTGAATGTGTTTTCTGTGTTCCCAGGCTGGCATCTACAGCTGAAGGGACATCTCAATTCTTGATGCCTGAAGGAGGACAGCCCCATGATGGCCATTTCCAGCTTATATCCCCTGGCCTTGGGTGACTTTTTCAGTACCTCTGTGCCACATCCTTACCCGGGGAATATGGCAAGAGGAGTGAGTTAAAAGGTGAATTGCCTGCATCCTATAGCAACAGACGAACTCTTGGAAGTAGGAAGTGCTTGGGTTTCAAGGCTCATTGTTAAACACCCACCAGGACAAAGGAGAGACAATTTGTCCTGTTTTCCTCAAAGAGCCACTGCCCGGCTCTGTGCTTGCTGTTTACAGTCAGAGTCCATGGGATGTCTCTCCTGCCCTTTCTGAAATGTCTAAAAAAAGCATCCTTGGTTGCTCTGTGTTGCAATGGGACATCAGCAGCTTGTTCCAGGGCTGGGTTGTGTTGTTTGTCACAACAGGGAGCAAGGGGGACAGTGGGAAGAAGTTGAAGAAACCCTTCATTAGGTCTGGGTGGCATCAAACACTGGGAACTGACACGGAAGGAATTATAAGAGCCTGTGTCAAATGACTATTCCACCCCAAGGCAGGACTATCCCCCCTAAACCAGCCCTGACAGTCCCTCCATCAGACTGGGAGTGGGGTTAATGGTCCTTGTAGGAAGGGCTGGGAAAAAAGAAGAAGAGAAAGAGTGATGTCTGGAGAATAGTAATGTGGCTCAATGCTTGGTGAGAGGGGAAAACAGAGAGGTGAAGAGATGCCTGCCTGGAAGCATCTAGCTGCTTTCTCTGCCTAGCTCTGGTGTTGCCTTGTGACAGCAACAGGATTCTGGCTTGTACAAGGGTCTTTGTGTCCTATGATACCCCTGCTACCCTTCCTTGATTTCAGTCAGTTCTTGTTCCTGCTGCCTCAGAAAGATTTACTGACAGAGAGACATATGAGGTGAGAAGTCAGTCTTGAGGGTAACACTGGAAAATAATTTGTGGAGGGAAAGTAAGTACATATTTGGTCAGGTCTACATGCCAGTTCTGGAACCAGCAGAATTGCTTTGGCAAGAAGCATGGTTCTTTTTCACTGAAATAGTTATGAAGGCAACTTCAAGGCTGATTGCATCTTTATAACCTGAAATTGCTTTATGGCTGTAATTTATTCTCCCTTTCATACAGGAATAACTCTGGCAGGGGCTGGTCATGCTGTAACTAACACCTGGAGGGCGAGCAAAGAACAATTATTCAGTCTGACAAAACAGGAGCTTGAGAGGCTCACAAAAATCTGTCAAGTGACAAGTTCAGCACCGTCACAGTGAGGGACTGCGTGCCCCAAAGCTATGGACTGCCTTGGGTGGGTCCTGTGGGCACCGACACGAATTCAGCTTTTGGACAAGTTCATGGACTTTGATGTACAGGGACCCCACCTCCTGTTTGGGCAGCCTTGAGCCACCAGCTGCTGGGAGAGGGGTCCAACCCCTCTGCTGGGGCGTGGCAGAGCTGCCTCGTCCTTGCACTGTTTGGAGGCACATCAGGCATGGTCAGAGACCATGTTGGACCAGACTGATTTTTGGTGTAAACATACACACACACACACACACACACACACACACACACAGAGGATGCTTCACTTTGTCTACCCCAGCTGCTTTGCCAGCACTTCAGGGTTGGGCTTTCATGCACTTTTAGCCCACAGAGCACTCATGGCACATAGATCAATCCTTTGAAGGTCAGAGTCTTCACTCAGAGATGACCTGCAAGCCAGACAGGACATCTGAAAAACCACACCCAGATCTGAGATCCCTTTTTTTTTACCTGGCTGAAGGTTTAGACACCACTCACACTTGGAAAGGTACAGCACCATAGAATCATGGCTTCACAGTTCCTATGGAATGCAAACCTAGCAGCAAGGACTCCTCCCTTCAAATGGGTCTCTGTTCTTATAAAAATCATATAGAATAAAATTATTATAAGAATTGAATTCAAGACATGGGTTTATGTGTTCTTAATAAACACCATCAGAAAGGTTTTTCAGAGCCACAGGGATAAAAGGTGAAATTGCCTTTATTCATCTTAGTATAAAACAGGAAGAGGTAGAATTAATTATTTCTAACATGCTAACCTTTTCATAACCCTGTCCACTAGATGCTTCTGATGTCTCTGAACTGAGCTCAGGTCTTGTCATTTAAACATGTCTTTCAGACCATAACACCTTATCCAATATGATGGCTCAAGTCAGGCATCAATTAAGTTATACACCCTTATTTCTTCTTCCAAAATTGCTGTGCAATGCCTCAGAAAAGCTTGTGCATGTCAGTTCCTGGAAGAGACATGACTTCTTGCAAGCTGCAAAAATCCAAATAGAAACAGCAAGCTCTTCCATGTCCCTACTCTGCATTTTTGTGAAAGCACCTTAAAAACACCTTGCAAAGCAAGTGCACTTCTCAGGCTGTTAGCACAGCCTAGCTGCAAATTGAGGAGCTAATTTCTTATCACTAATATTCAGGTTTTGTGTAACTCTAAGTCTTGAGTTCTAAAAGGTCATATCTCAGCAAAAAGTAGGAAAAAATTTATTTCTATGGGAATTTCTTTAGAATAATTAACTAGCAATTCTCCAATGAAGAATTCAATTCTCACATGTTATAGCAAGAGTTTTGCTATTAGAAAACACATTTTTTTCAATTTTTTGTGTGTTCAGAATCTGCTGTTAATGACTCCATTTTCTGTGCATCCCCTCCAGCATGTGGTGGTAGCAGTTCTTCTTCTGGGATAAACTGAACAGGCCAGCATCTTCTTTGCTGGCTTGCTACATTGTCCTTACTCACCTTTCCAATCTGCTGGAGATCCTTGACAATTATTTTTTCAGTATCTTCAAGTACTGTTGTCAGTAAATTAAACAGCAGAGCAATCCAGGCAAGGCCAAACAGAATCCAAATGGCCACGAGCACTCGATAGTAGGAAAAGTATTTCCTGTCAGACTGTTTGCCTGAAGATAAGGGGAGAGAAAGAAGAAAAAATTAACAAGTTGAAATTGCCTTGCCAGTGTAAAGTGGAACAGTCTAATGAATTCAGTATAATTTACATTGAGTACTTTAAGGTGACTTTTTCACTGTAGTGGAGACTCTCAGCTCCCCAGCATTAGGTTCAGGCTGGGCAATTCTCTTATTGTTGCAATAAACTGATCTATGCAATAAACATGATACAAATATGCTGGCCTGTCAAAAGACACACCGGGATTGAAGTGAATCTATGATTCTGTGATTCTGTGATTGAGGTGAGTTGCCATCAGAGCAGGATATTTTTTTCCCTTACACCATATCAATCCCCGTTCAAGTGCTGCATCTACAGGTAAATGAAATAATGTGGGAAATAATGTTAAATTGTATGGAATTATCTTGGAATTATTCCCAAACTCCCAAAGCACAAAAAGCAGAGCACAGTGGGCCACTATAACCACACAACCATTACTATCTGGGTTATTGTAATTCTCTGTATTTCTATAGAGTGTTATTACAACCTAATAAATATTTGCTTTGAATTACAGGCACCTGTGATGACACAGAGAGAGTAGTAGCAATTCCTACCTCACTTTTGAGTGGCTTCATGTGCCTCCTCTGTTAAAAAAACTAGGTGACTGATGAGAGTTCACTGACACACACCAAGAACAGAACTTTCTGTGCTGGAAACCAGTGGACCAAAGCTTATTTCATGCAGTCTGATCCTCTCAGCATCAGCCAGGATCTCACCCCTGCTGTTCTGCATGGGTCATTTCGTTTGATTCTTCAGATGACAGCAACCCACCCCCAACATACAGAGAGCATTTGCTCCCACTGAACTTGGCCCCACACAATGTTTTCATCACGATACAGATGATGTGCCCCTGGCATCTGCAGGAACACCTGGTGATATTGCTTATGGAGTGCTCTCAGTCACTGCCAAGGGTGACTTCACACAGTTGATAACACAGCAATGTGCATGGACAGGGAGATCTCCACAAACCTGGTGAATCACTTCCCTTTGTGAACCTGCCCAGAAGGAAACAGGGTGCTGGCAACTCTTTTCAAGTCATGCAGTACTCTGTACTGCATGGATTAATGTGCAAGACTTTTGTTCTTGGTTATCCAAGAGCTCTGGAAATGCGGCAGCAGTGGGGAGATTTGTCCTCATGGACAGATATCCAACAGCTGTTTCTTTTTCTTCTGCTGGAGTTGAGTTGGCAAAGGTATTTTCAGCCTTCATACAAAGCATCTCCTTGTGCTCTTACCCGAAGTGGGGCTAGCAAAGGCACTGGCAATATGTTTGTAATGTTAACTCAAAACTGGATTTGAGCACAGAATATTTGGCTCACAACCCACAGAGAGTTTCACCCTAGAGGTATCACCTCTATGTATTTGTATTCCCAACAGTTAAATCCAGGCTGTGCCATCTTCCTAGCATGTCTCCCTACCTAAAACATTCTTAGCTACAAAACAGTTTTGAATTACTAAAATGCAAATCAGCTCAAACCTGATCTGTTTCACTTGGCCAGTGCCAAAAACCATTTGTCATCTGTAAGCAATTCTCAGTGCATAATTCTCAGAGCAGTCATTGATTCTGCTTGCTTCATTGTGAAGATGTGAAGCATTAAACTTACCATCACTTTATTACTGTTGTTAAGGCCAATTAAGACAAATACTGGCAGGGAAAAATATTTCAGCTCCAGTTAAGTCATCCTAATGAAGATGAAATCACAGAGCCAGGAGGCCTATCTAATTGTTATTTTTAAATAACAATTAAAGAGTTAAAATACAATTACTTGTATTTGTAAAGCATTATGTCTGCAGAGGAGGAAAGTGCTATGGAGGTCGTGGTTTTCAGGCTGTGACTTGCTGTCATTATTGCAAAACACACCTGTGCTTTGGGCAAGGGAAGAGAATGCACCACCTTGATGTTCAGTTTTTCTCCTTCATGGCACCAGCCATTCTCCCCCTTTCTGTGTTCCACGTTGCTGAAGTTCAAGGTGCTCAGCATCCCCAAGATCAGGGCTATCAGTCCTACAGACGGTTAGGAAAGAAATGCCCTGTCCTGTTGTCCTGCTTGCAGTGACAAAGGTTGGCCCTGGCTGGAGAAAACAGCCAGCAAGGGGGCCACTGTTGTGTGACACAGATTCCTTGCTGATGTCCAAGCTCTGCGTCATGTTCATGGCATCACTGCTTAACCACTGCTGGAGACAAGGAATCTTTCTCTGGAGGATGGGAAAACAGAATTTCAGGCAACACTGGTTTCCTGTGCTTTGTAGCAAGAGGGGGTAGTAAGCTGGCTGGGATCATCTGGGGAAATGTGGCCTCATCAACTGATTGCTGTCACATGAATTAACCATCAGCAAGGCTACAAGATCATTATGATCACTAAACTCATGCAAAGAAGCAAGATGCCAACTGGATCATCAAAGCACTACCCACCTTCTTTAGCAGACTATTTCAAGGAGTAGATTGAGAAAAATTACAGTCAGCAGGGAACATCAATGTCTGGAAAAGTTTGTGGGCTCCCTCACAGCCTTATGTAATAAGTGGTCACAGCAAGGCTCCAAGGCCTGTCTAGCACCTCTGTAAGGCTTGAGAGCCTAGGGTTTGTTATGTGGTGGATATTTGTTCCTAAGAAAGAGATGTGAGGCTTCCAGATTCCCTGTGGGGACAACAGTGGTGCTCAAGGATCAGCTACAGCTTCCTTCACCTATTCCCACTGAGAAGTTCAGGCTGGCAGGACAGGTTGTTGTAGAGAAATCTTGGATTCTCCATGGAGTCCAGAAGTTTTCTTGTTTCTTCTGTGGACACTGATTTGGGTCCTGGTGATCATTTTGGAGTTCCTCTGGAAACTTATTCCACAGAGAGTATATTTTGGCCAGTGGATCCACAGAAATGTTTTGAGAAGCATTCTAGCATGCTTGAGTGCAGCTTAAACAGCTTTTCTTTGGGGGAAATCCTAAACTGTGGCTTGTGAAGACAGAAAACCTCCAGAGATGCTCAGGAGGCTAAAGAAGGTCACTTTTGCAGTGATGTATATATTTAAGCCCCACTTCTAATAGCATGAGTAGATTTCCCCACTTTCCCACGACTGGGATTTCCACCTCTCAGTCTGTTGTGTTATGTGGTGTGTTCTGAAACATGACCACTTATTTCTTCACTCTACACTGTGAAACATTAAGTCTTAGATGGCTAAAGCAGTGACACAAACCTTGTTTTGTATGACTCTCACAAACTGGTCCCTCTTGGTATATACAAATTCCCAGGCTCACTGAATTCTCCCCCTTACACTTCCCCTTTCCTCACCAAAATACTTGTCTTCCTTGCACCCCAAAGCACCTTGTTTCATTATATTTAGACGATTTTGTGCTTTCATCAACACATACAATGCCAGAGAAATGAGTATTTCCCCCAGAGTTGTACAAGGCAAAGACTAGTCAAAGACTGACAGATTTGTCTCTACAGTACATTCAATCAACCCATGGGAATTACCCTGGTGTTTTGATGTGTTTCCTCACTGAAATCAACCTTACCTACTACATAATCTCCAAAGCCAATGGTGCTGAGGGTGATAAACGCAAAGTAAATTCCTTCGCTGTAGGACCAGCCCTCTGTTATCTGGAAGAAGATGGATGGCAAGCACAGAAAAACTAGGATCCCCGTTGCCAGGAAGAACAAAAGGGTCAGACATTTGATCTTCTTCTGAAAAATAAACCAGTTCAACTATAATCATGATTTGAGATACAAACAAGTCATGTATAATGGTGGCTATTCAAAGTGGGTGGTTATCTAGGACCACAGGGACTGAAGGATTTCTACTGAGTGATTTTCCTCTGGAAATACCTTAGCCTTGCTTGGAAGCAGGGGGAAACCAGGTGTTGTGGGTGTTGCATGTCCACAGCAGGCCTGGAAGATGTGGTCTTTTATCTGGTTGTATCCATGACCATAAGTATAGGAGGAATTCCTATCCCATTGTTTTTACCGGAGTCAGACTACTTCCACTTATTACCAGACAACTTCATTTTTAATTTTTAGGTATTTAGGGTTGGCACCTCAAGAATATTCAAATTTGCCTGGGAACATAGTCTTTTTTAATTAAAAATATTTGCACCATTTCTGACAGTACTATCAAGAGTCTTGATTATTGACTTTATTTCTCATTGCATGAGTGCCACAACTTGGCTCCCCCCAGTGGATATCTTAGTACAAGAAGAATTTTAACTAATGAGCTCCTGAAAAAGAAGAGCCCGGACAGTGACTTTTGAACCGTTCTACTTTCCAGCAGCCGTGAAGGAGCTTTGACTAGAGAACAAGACTTGTTCTACGTAAAGATGTATCAGCCAGACACACATATAGTTTATGCACAGAATAAGTCCAGATTGCCTGGAAATTAATGTTAACTATTGGATAATTTTCCATGCCTTCATGTATTGTGTACATGCTTGAATCTGTATCTGATCAAGCCTTATGTTCTATTCAAGTTTGCCAGATATGGCAAGAAATTCAGCAATCTGAACAGGGTTATCTGTAGCAATCATATCTTGTCCTGAAAGAGAATTACAGCAGGAGACACAGAAAAGCTATTCTTAGTTCCCCAGCAGTGCTGACAGAAGGGAAGGAGCTGCAAATAACTTGGGGCATAAACCAGACAAGGCATATCCTGTGTCTAACCCTTTACAGGTGTCTCCTCATCTTTCAGCAACTGTGCTCAAGTGGACAATTTCAGCCTGATGCTTCCCTTCTGTCAAAGTTACGGATCAAGAGGGAGTAAAGGGCTGGGTAATCAGTTAGGAGGGGTAACACGCTGTGCACTGAGTCAATATCCACTGGAACCTCTACAACTCACCTAATTTTTACAGCTTTTCACAGCTCACCTGCTTTTAACTGCCTCAAGATGAGACGCTTAATCACCTTTACTGGTTTGAAAGGGAGGCATGTACTTCCCTGGAGTGTTAGTCCCTGAGACAAGTGTCTCAAGAAGTGGGGTGGGATGCTCACTCTCTCAACTGTTTGCTGAAGGGGGCTGGGGGTCTGCCATCTAGGTGGGAAGGCAGAATGCATCTCTTTCTCTGAGCATCTCCTCTATGGCTGACACGTCTGCTTAGCTCTGCAAGGCAAGAATGTCTCTTTCCCTCTCCTAGCACAACATCTAACCCGGCACAAGAACAAATATTAATAGAGGATAAGGCAGCATAAAACTTGAGAAAAAAGCTAGAAATGAGCATGTAACCGTGCTTGAGTAAGTAAAACCAGTTACCTTTCTCATTCCTTTCTGGTACAGGAATTTCCCCAGCTTTTTACAGAGCAGTGAGAGCATCTTACCGACATGGTGCAGAAAAACAATGTTCAGAGGGATTCCAAACAGAGCAAAAAACACACAGAAGATCTGGCCCCCAGCAGTTTTAGGATGTAATGTGCCATAGCCTATGAAAAAAAGATGGGTCAGAGGAGATATTCCAGAGAACTGGAGCAATCCACAACCACATTCACCCCTATACCAATGCAGCCTGCCTTTGACCCCAAAAGACGTGGCTAGTGCTTCTCAGCCCACATGTACGTTTTTTCTCTGAAAAAAGCAGTAAACAGATGAAGTTATTCACTCTGCATGTTTGGGGAGATGCACAGAGCACTGTGTGCTCCCAACACAACCTTTGTGGAAACAAGAGTACAATCTAGAAGCAATTATGGGCAATGTGCTCTGTCCTGTGACAAATACATGGAAAGCCAGAAAACAGAAGTCTGGGGATCTGGAAGACATCAGGGCTGGAGTCCCAGGCTGTTAGAATCACATGCAGCCATCTCTAGCTTCTGGTTGATCTGCCTGTGTGTTAGTGACCTCCCTGGCTAAATCCCAGTAAGTTGGTATGTCCAGATCCCGGCTCCAGTCCCAAGGCAGTGCACTGTGCATTAGAATAGATGGTGCTAATTAGTCCAGACTGCCCTGCTGGCTGGTTTATCTATGCCAGAGAGATATTTGTCTTAAAGTCCTACTAAGAGAAGGTTTATCTAAGTAGTGGAGGAACTCCAAACATGTTCTTTGGTCTCGAGGCTCTTGGCCCCCATGAGATACATCCCTGAGTGCAGGAATACTGTACTTTGTGTACGCCCTTACTCTATCAATGACCCTGGGAAAAGGCATTTCCCGAGCACAGTTCATCTCAAGGCATCCATTACTTGGAAAATGCAATGTTTTCTTTGGGGGAAAAGACAAATAAAACAACTGAGTGATTTTTTGGCTACTAGATCCCCAAATGCACGAGTTGTCCTGTGCTCCCTGTTGCAGAAGTTTTCCAATTTCATGAAAAAAAAGCTGGTGGAGTGGAAGTACCTGATGTACCTTCATAACAGACCTTTGTGACGAATAAGCAGAGAAACAGGCAAATTTGCACATTTCCTGGGAAAGTCTGTGTTCCTGCACTGGTTTTGGCAGGCATAGAGTTAATTTTCTTCATATCAGCTCGTACTGGGCTGCGACTTGGATTTGTGCTGTAAACAGTGTTGCTAATTCAGCGATATTTCATTTTTGCTCTGCAGCCCTTGCACAGAGTCAAGGCCTTTTCTGCTCCTCACCCCGTCCACCAGCGAGGAGGCTGGGGGTGCACAAGGAATTAGGGATCATGCAACACCTACACACCTGCCGTGAAGCTGGGACACTGCTGAGGCCCTTGTGACATGTCACATTCATAGATCAGTGGAGCACATGTGCTTAGGGTGTAGTGGGAGTGAGGCCTCAGCTCCACTCTGCAAAAACGTAGATTTGGCCTCCGTTGCATGACAGTGTGAAGCAGGTGCCAACAGTGTGGATTTTATGCTCAAGTTTGGCAGGCCTATACTTTTTGGGATGCACATTTGAGAGAAAGGGAGAGGCAGGTAGGGGCAGGCAGGCGCTGGTCAGAACAGCTTGAAGCAGCAGTGTAAAATTCTCGGCATTTGCCTTTCCTCCTTCCCACGCTTTTCCTCCTGGCATAATACAAATTGAGGATGTGAATTAGCAGCTCAAGACAGGCTATTGAGACAGTGTCCAGACCCCAACAGGATTCACTTCTTTCCTACCATTTTTTAATGCTTTACAGCACTCTCAGATTTAAAGCCTGGAATGAAGACCAGGAAAGTGAAATTTATCTCCCACCCACAAATGTCATCGGAGTGAACATTTTAACAGATGGCTTGAAAAGAAGAAACAAGTGGGAAATAATAGGAAAGGCCACTGATATTGGACAAGCCAAAATAGTGCATGAAAAGCTGTGCAGTGGTAAAGTCTTAGGACCAAATCCATGACTGCTTACCACCCATGAAAATGAAAAGCTGAGTTTTTATCCTGGAAAGTATAATCCATTCATTCATGTCCTAATAACCAGACATAACAAGCATCACTCACACACAAGCACACATAAATGCAAAGCATTAGACCTACCTATTGTGGAGACAACTGTGCCTGCAAAGAAGAAGGAGTTACTGAAATCCCAGTTGCTCTCTTCAAACTGTGATTCATTTCCAACAGGGTATACTCCATTTTGAATGGCTTCAGTCAGGTTCTGGGAGAGACAGAAAAGTTTGGTATCATCATGACTGCTTTGCTCAAGTGCTTGCTGCAAAAATCCTACAGGTTTAGCCAACTACTGCTCCTTTCCTGCAAGTACCACTAACCTGACTTCAGTGATACTCTGACTGTATTCACACCTTCCCCTACAAGTTTGGGAAGCCATTATCCAGTGGTTTTGAGTGTTCAACTTCTCCCCTGTTTATGCTGGCTGCTCTAGTGGGTGTTTAGAGGACTTGTTTCTTTTAGTGTGATCAAGGACCTTGTTTCTTTTAGGCCAAGTAGTTTGGAAAATCATGGTCCTATAAGTAACTAGGATGTGGCAGAGCACTGGCTTAAGGGATGGGATGGCTGCTTGCTGGATTTGGACTTGTCCTTGAGATGGAAGTGGTGGATCCAGGATCTGATCATCCACCTGTATGAACAGTGACTCTGATCCCTCCCAGGGGTGAATCAGTGAGTTGTGGCAGGGTACTCATGACAATCACCACAATTTTCATTTTGAGGCTGTATTCTGATTACTGTCACAGAATTAAATCCAGAGAAAAGTCCATTGATTTGCAAAGCCTGACATATGCACTCCAAACTGCATGCACAAATACACATGCACAAATTCATACATTTACACATTTACACACACATTTACAAAGTGGCCTTTGACATGAGGTTAGAGGAACATCTGTCAGAGATAGTTTGGGTTGAGTTGAGACTGCCCTACCACACAAGGCTTGACTAGATGTTTCTTCTATGCCTCTCCAGTGCTAACATCTATCACTTTATGCATTTGCAGCCTCTTCTATTCCTTGGTTTTAATTCTAAGTGCTGTTACTTTTTTAATCTCTTATCTCTTTTTTTTTAAAGTTAAAACAAATTTAAAAGCTAACAATATCCAGTTTCTCTGTCTTTAGCAAACAGAGAACATCGGACTGGATATTTGAAAGGCAGGCTCGTTTGTACAGAAGCAGCTGAGATAAAATCCAGGACGGAGTCCTGCCAGAGGCAGGACACATGCCAGAATAAATTGCACGAGCGAAGTCTTCCTCCCTGCTTCTTCTCTCACTACCTTTTTTGCTGGTGTCTCAGAAAATTGAGCCTAACAAAAATGATTTCCACAGCCCTTTCACAAATATTTCTTTGTCTTGAAAAGCTCGTCTTTTTTTTTTTCCCTCCTCCCCTACCCAAGGTGAAGAGGGTGCATGCATGGGTGAAATGAGGGCTGAAGTGCTGGTTATGCTAATAGAAATACCAGTTTTCCCCATATTTCATTATTCTGTGAACTGGCCTGTTAAAAGCTCCATTAGTTTCCCATGTGGAAATGCTTCCAGCAGGGCTTGCACACCTCATTTTCTCCTGCACTGTAGCAGATAGAGCTATGAAATACCCAAGTTGAAGAGACAGCCATACTCATCTTCAGCTTCCTGTGCCATGACCGGAAACACTTTCTGCTGCACAGGCTACCTGTTTCACTTCTGCAGCATTTTCAAAAAGTAAGCCCTGATCATGCCACCCTCCTTGTAGTGATTTGGGCTTCTTTTTTTTTAATTTTTCCCATCCAGACCTTGCCTTATTGTTCCTTTGTGCTGTCTGTGATGCTGTTCTAAGTGGCAGCCACACCTATTCCTTTCAGACAGCCTCATTTTTCCTGCCATGCCACCCACTGTGTATGAGCGCTGCCCCACCAAAAGTAGAATCGACAGGAGGCGAGACCCCAAAAAATCAGGATATTGTGGGATGGGGATTTTTAATAGCTGACACGCACAAGGTTTTGTCCAGCTACACAAGCTGCATTTACCATCAGAGTGAGCTGCCTGCTCAGACTAGGAAAGGGTTTGCTAGAAGCATCCCGGTGACCACATCAGAAGGAAAGCAAGTTACCTGTGTAGCAAGGCTGGGTAGGAAACAACGTCTGATGGGGAAACAGGAGGGAGAAAAGACTTCCACAGGGCTCCACTTACCTTCATAAACTGCTCCATCTCTGCCACTGTGAGCTGTGTGAAGTTCTGCAGAAAAGCCTCCTTCATCTGGGCAGCTGCCATTTTCTCCTGCTTCTCAGCAGTCCTCTCCAGTGCCTGGAACACGGCAGCACCCACCAGCAGGTAGACAAAGTAGCCGGCCACCAGCAAAGCTGTCTGCAGCTTGCCACTGCACATGGCCTTCGGTGCGACACGGCAAGGAGTGAAAGGCGGCTGCTGTAAATCCCTCACGCTCCTGGGAAGACTCTCCCGGGCAGGAAGAGCCCTCCCAGCTCTGGTTTCCGCTGGGATCCTGCACTGACAGGGACAGCGAGCTGCCAAATACATTCACTGGGAAGCTGGGGGAAAAAAACCCAACACAACAAACCCAACCCAACAGAGAAAAAACTTTCCACTCTCTGGGCTGCATGCTGTTCAGGGATTTCCTCTTGTCTGTGAAACTCTCCCTTGCTGAGTTCTCAGGAAAAGTGGGTCAGGATTTGAGGAGCTGGCAGGTGGCCATCTCCTGCTCAAGAGGCTCTGGGGACAGGTGAGGATAGTGTGTAAAGGGTCCACAGGGGAGTTGGCTTGGAAAAACATTATTTGCCCTCCTGTGTTTCCTGCTGAGTCCAGGAACTGGACTCCAGGGCAAGCCTCTGATCCCAGGATCCCCTTCTTGCCTTGTGTTCGGGGCAGCCTCAAGGAATGGAGCTGGACTGCACTTCTTCACTTGTCTGCTTGCAGCACAGGACAGGGTCATGCAGCCCTTCAGAGCCTCAACAGCTCACAGCAAAACCTTGGACACAGAGGCAAATGGCTGTGGGTTGCATATGTGCCAAGCTTGAACAGGTTCGTCTGCCAACAATTCCTCTGCAGTGTATCCAAGAGGGTACTGTCACTGGGTGCACAGTCAGATGGACACAAAAATGGCTATGCTATCAGACTCGTGGAGTCACAGAATCACAGAATTGTTTAGGTTGGAACAGACCGCTGAGATCGTCAGACATGGTGCTTAGGGGCGTGGGTTAGTGGTGGGCTTGGCAGTGCTGCGTTAGTGGTTGGACTTGATGATGTTAAGGGTCTTGTCAACCTAAGTGGCTCTGTGATTCTCTGTTACCTACAGCAATGTAGCCTCTGCTGATTTCAGAAAGATGGTTCTCATGCATTGAGAAGTCACTTAGAGCTTGTTCCCATCAGCTTCAAGGAGAATTTGGGTGCCACTGAGAATTTGTAGGGTGGGAGAGGGAAGTCCTCGAATTAAGATGTTTATTTTGGAACAGACTGAAGACAGATCTGAGCTTGGCTGCACCGTGGACATTATTAACACCCATTAACTTTCCTGACTTTAGATTTTCCAGCATTTTCATTTGCTTTGTGCACAATTTCTTTTTTATTCCAGCAGATGCTGTACTTTAATAAAGAGAAAACACTGAAGCAAATCACCCTTTGAAGAAGCATTTTAAATGTACCACCTATTCTGCTCTTTAAGTCTTTGTGGTTTTATTGAGTTTGAAAATACAAGAAGAGGTAGATGCTCTGGGATTAGCTTTGCAGAACTGGTGTAAACAAGAAGAGGCCTGTGGCTTCATGCTGTCAAGTGCAGGTTGTCCTTTCACACATAAATCTGTTTGACGTTACAGGAAAACAGGAAGGCTATGAATGGAGGTAAGCAGCTTTCCAAACCCTTGCACGTTTAAAGATTTTCCTTAGAGTTACTGGAAGAGGGTTTGTAGAAACAGGATGTATCGTGTTTCCTTTCATTTCTTTTGAAGTTACACGTCAAAGGTGTGCTTCTTCCTCAGATTAAAACTATTTCTATAAAATAAAGGCGCCTATGGCTCCACCCTTATGTATCTCTCAGACTCCCAGCTCTGTGAGATAAGAGATATCCCTTTACATGTACAAATGCAATGTTTCTTCATCATTCACAACACACACAAAGATAATACAGGTGGATTATTTCCTTAATACATCTGAGGGGAAAATAAATGGAAAAAACATGAAACTCATGGAAGATCATGAGAATTTTAATATTGATGGCAGTTCCACTGGTTTGATTGGGTAGGTAAGATGCCAAGAACCTCATCTTATGCTGTCTCCTCCAATCAGCATATATATATACATATATATAAATATATATATATATATATGTAGGCTGAGTTTCCCTCTAAGCCCCTCTCCAAGATAGCAGGTTTGCTATTTGTGCCTGCATCTCCAGAAGCCTTTGATCGCAAGGAAGATTGATGACCCTTGTTTTTCTCTAGCTCTGGAACAGGGAATACACATCAACTTTTCTCAGTCTGTTTCTTCATACAAAGAATCTTAAATAACCTGTGAATCTTTAGTAACCACTACAGATTTCTTGGATGTGAGAGGAGTGTCCAATCACACAGCATCTGTTGATACTTGGGTTGACACTTGCACAGGGAACAAGGGAGGGAAAGCACAGTTCGCTACTGGGATCTTTGCAAATAAGTTGCTCTGAGAAAGAAAAGAGGAGTTCACTCAGTGGAACACTTAACTTGGAGCTGTTTCTCATAAAGGTAAGAAAAATATCCATTAGCAGTGACTGTTCTCCGCTCCTTATTTTGTCTAGATTAAAAACTGCAAAACATGCTCTTGGAGGAGGCTGCTAGAGCTGTGCCACTTGTTATAGTTACGGAGTGTCATTGGGTTGAGACAAAGCACCATTATTGGCTCAGTCCCCCCCCCGGGGTCTGGGTACTGGGTTAGCCTGACACCAGTCACACCAGTTATGAAAACTGAGCACCTCCAAAGTGCTGGGAGCTGCTGTAGGCACATCCTCATCTGAGGGCTGATGCTGGCACCTCACACCTGCTTCATAATCAGAGGGATAACCTGTCTAGATAGCTGGGAAGGTAAATGGGGGCAGTGTATCTGCTGAACCAGCCACTGTTACCTTTCTGCACTGGGAAATCTGGAATACTTCCTAACTAGATGTAAGTTATCATGGAAATCATATAAGTCATAGAATGGTTTGGTTTAGAAGGGACCTTAAAAATCATCTAGTTCCAACCCATCTGCTGTGGGCAGGTGTTTTGGTTTGAGGCTGGCCAGAGGCCACGAACTCCCCAGGCTCACAGATTCCCTCCTCCTTCTCGCAGCCAGGCAGAGGAGAAGGAGGGAAAAAAAAATTCAAAGCATCCAATGTGGAGCTTGTGATTAAAATCTTAAAGAAAAAAAAGAAATCACAGGCAAAACAGGCAAACTACTTTAAAATATGAAAACTACCTTATTACACTACCGAAAAAAAAATAAAAAAATAAAATAAAATAAAATTGAGAAGCAAGATGAGCTGTGGGAAAAAGCACCTTCTTCCCCCCCCCCTTCCCCCTCCCCGCTTCCCTCCTACCCAAATGACACAAGGAGACACAGAATTAGGGGCTTTTTTAAGGTTAGGCCAGGTCTTCATATTCTCAAGGATTGGAGTCTTCCCCTGCTGAATGGTGGGGTCCCCCTTTTGGAAAGTAAAGTAAAAAGTCTATCTCACCGGCAACAGCAGCCCTCAAACTGCTGCGGCACGAGTCACTCCTCTACAGGCTGCAGTCTTTAAGCATCCCCCTGCTCCAGCATCTCTAAAGAGGGCTCTGCATTCCCGTGCTCCTCCGTGGGCTACAAGGGGGGACATCCCGTCTCACCATGGTCTCACCACCAGCTGCAGAGGAATCTCGACTCTGGCCCTGCTGTATCTTCTTCCAACCTGGCCTGGGTGCTTCTCCATGTTGGTCTCTTAGCTCACATCCTCCGCCTCCCTGGCTGCGATTTTTAGCTGCGCAACCAGAATTGTTTTGAATTCCTTCTTAAATCTGTTATCACAGAGGCGCTACCACTTCTAATTGGCCTGTGGCATGTCCATCTTTGCAGTCAGTCAGGGATTGGCCCTGCAAGACATGGTGGTGGAGCTTCTAGCAGCCTCTCACAGAAGCCACCCCTGCAGCCCCCACGTTACCAAAAACCAGGTCTAGCAAAACCACGACAGCAGGGAAGCCACCCACTACATCAGGTGGGGCCATGCTCAGGGCCCCATCCAACCTGGCCTTGAACACTGCCGGGCAAGTTAATATAACCCTTCGTGTTAATCAAAACAAATCACTGCTGGCATCAGCTCTTCTCTCATGTTCCCCAATACTTTGGGCCATATGGGCTGACAGACCTATTCAATGGCATTTGTTTCTCAAGAAGGAGCCGAAGAAATGGAAGTGAAGCCTCACCATTGTAGCTTTCAGTTGTGGGAAACCAAGAGACCCAGCTAGCAGGGGAACACTCCTCCACAACCCATAAACTGGCAGAAATTCTGATGGTTCAGTTCCCTTGGGACTGCCCCAGTGCCACCTAACCTGTGGTTTGTAGTTACAGCAACAAGATCCATTGGGCTGCCTGAGGCTGTGGTGGGTTGGGTTGTAGTTTCCTGGCAAGGGCTGGCAGCAGAACGTGGCTGTCCTGGCACTGCACACCCTTGTGCCCAGGTGCAGTGAGGGCTGGCAGCTCCCTCAGGGCCCGGGAGCTGGGAGATGAGTGTGCTAACACCCAGGTCTGTCTGTCCCACTGCTCCCATCCAGGGAGCAGGGCAGACTTGGACAGCCTCGGGCAGGTTCAGCCAACTCTACAGGGTGTTCGTGGTGATGAGATAGGATGAGTTCAAACCAGGAAGTCATCCTGCAGCTCAGCCAGGCAGGGCTGTGGGGACCAGGCCAAGCAGGAATTTTGGTCTGCTGGTGGGCTTGGCTTGTTGGGACCCATGACTGGGCCAGGCAAGGCTAGGAGGAGAAGCTGGAATGGGCAAGGACTGACAGCCCTGGTTTGGGCTGGAGGTGGATCCTGAGCCGTGGAGGGTGGAAGGGAAGCTGAGGCTGGTCATGGCCTTGGTAGACATGGAGGCAGTGTCTGGAAAAGTAATTAATTAATACTTTTTGTTCCTGAGCTAGGAGAGATCCATGACACAGTTAAGGGACTAGGGAAGAAGGAGCCATGCAGACTTCTTCCACCTGCATTATTTGCCCAGTCCATTGCTGGGAAATCCACATATTTAAATCCAGTGGTAATGGAGGGCAGGGAGCATTTCCTGCCTGTGACATGACGTGCTGGGACAGGCTTTTCTTACACTGAGTCCTGTTCTCCCTCCTTCACACTCCAGTCATACCCCCAGTTCAGCCATTTCCTTTTTCTACATATGGCATTAGCTATCTTGCTGCATCATTATGCATTTTGTGTCCTTAAGCAGATTATAGCCTGAAATTAATTCCAGTTTAATGGAAAATATTATCAGTTTCCATGGAAATTACTTACCATGTGATTGTGGTTGTACTTCCTGTTGTGCTTAGGGCTAAAACCATTAGATGATCTGTACTTTTTATACTTTCTTACAGTTCTCCTATAAATATATATTACTCATAACTGGTCAGAACATTCAGTTTTCAAACATGGGTAATTTTGGTTTTTATGCTGTGATCTTACGCCAGACTATTAAACACTTAGGCTAAAGCTGTATTCAACAGAGATCCTTATACTTCCTGGTTTGTTATTTCAGGTCTGCAAAGACAAATTCCTGCGGATAGCTATCAGCTGTCAAGGAAATGGGCTGATACCCATGAACGAAGAAAATCCAGAAGCTGGTCACTTGTCTTTGGTAGCTGGCTGAGATAAGAGCTCTGGTGTTCAGGAGGTAAGGGCTGTTGTGCCAGGCAACCCATCATGGAGAACTACTCAAGTGTTGTGTGAGTCCTGGCCCACAGCATTGGCAACAGTGATGAACTGAACCTGGGAAGAAGGGAGAGGTGTAGTAAAGATATTTTAAGGTTTGGGTTTATTTTTCATTATCCCACTATGATTTGATTGGTAGCAAATTAAATATGTTTCCCCAAGTTGAGCCCAAGCGATCTCCCTGTCCTTGTGTCAACCTACAAGTCTTTGGTCCTAATTTTCTCTCTCCATTCAGCCAAGGTCAACCTATCACAAGCAGTGAGTACTGATGCCAGCATTCCACCCCCAAAGTGAGGCACAGACATTCAACAGAGGAAGCATTTGCTCAAGATGCCATTTATTGGCATCTTTGCACATGGTGAAGCTCCCAGAGGGATTGGACTCTCTCAGAAAGGGAGGGCATTCAGTGTCTGAGCGGTAACTGGAGTCTCTAGTTCCAGGCTCCTTGCCACGGTCTCTTCAGCTGCATCAGATCTGACTCCCAGAGTGTGCTTTTGCTGTTGAGGAAAGGTGCGGCAACATTCCCACTGCTGATACAGCAGTGCCTTCTCTGTGTACTGTGTGCTCAGGCCTGTGGCACCTGCTCCCCAGCGAGTCAAGCATGGATGGATACTCCTCCCAGACAACAGGGAAGGTACTGAGGCCCTTTAGTAGCACCACGCACTTGGACCTGCCAGAGTCAGATCTTACACTGCGAATTGTGTCTGCAGAAGAGCTTCTCAAGCTGCAGCTATAACCTTTCTAGAAGCTTATCACAGAAGCCACCCCTGTAGTCCTCCCACTGCCTGACCTGCTTTTTGGTCTGCACTTTGTGGGTATCGGGGCTTTGCCTGCCTCGGGCTACTCTGAATGGCTGAGCTGGTGTGGCAACAAAGGGCGGAGCTGGCCTGGCTGTGCTGTGACACTTGTGACATCACAGGGGGCATGTCACAATGGGGAGGGTATAAAAGGCCCCAGCCGATAAGACTGCCCTGGGACCGGCTGGGCAAGCATTGAGAGCACAGGTGTTGGGGAGTGCTAGGCTGGATGAGGGCCAGGACAGAAACACTGCACCTGGGGATCAGTTCTGACCCTGCATCCAGCATCACAGCCCCTCACAGGAGAGACTTGGGCAGGGCACAGTGCTGCTGCTGCTGCTGCTGCTGCTGCTGCTGCTGCTGCTGCTGCTGCTGAGGCCGTGGGACAGACCTTGCTGCCTGCCAGCTCTCTGGGACCTTCTCCTTCCAGCCCCGAGATCCCTGTGATTCCTGTCCCTGCTGCCCCATTATCATCTCACTCCCTCCCAGCCCCACTTAAACCTTCTCTCCCTCCACCTGCAGACCATGGATTACAGAAAAATCCTTTTCATGGTCTTCGGAATCCTCATCCATTATGCACAGCACGTGGGTGATGGCTTGGATGAGAACACGCGGCTGCGCATGCAGCTGCGTGAGAAGCGCTTGGAGCAGCAGAGGACTCGGCTGCTGCAGGAGGTGGAGCAGGGCACCCTGGCGCAGAGTGGAGGGGCCTGGGGAGCCCTGCTCTGCTCTGCCTTGCAGCAGTGGCAGGTCTGGGCTGTTGCTGGGCTCCTGCTCCTTCTCTTGGGGCTGTATTTTAGCTGGAGGGAAAGGAGCCATGGTGAAGTGAACAGTGACGAGGAGGAGGAAGACGACGATTCTATTGACAATGATGTGAGACAGTTTCTGGAGCACATACAGTGGCCAGTACAGGACTTGGAGACAGGCTGCTACAGGACAACTGACCTGATGGACAACTTCATCATGTTCTGTGGACACGTCTTGTCAGATACTTTCTACCCAGTGCTGCAACGAGCCATCGGGGTGGGCAGTGCCTTCGAAGGTTGGAGTCCCCGTGAGAAGGATGTGGAGTACCAGGTGCTCGTACCCATGACTCCTCCCCGAGGGCACACCTTCCACCTGGAGCTGGACAGTGAAGGACAGAGGCCCGGGAGGAACTTTCGTGTCCGCGTGGAGCTGGAGTGCACCTGCACGAGGGAGCAGCAGGGTGAGAACACGCTGTGCTTCCTCCACCAGCCAGAGGAAGAGCTGAGGAGGAATCAGCAGCCCAGCCTCCTACACACCCTGTGCACCGACTCCTACCTCGATGTGGAGAAAACCTCCCGCTGGTTCTACCAGCTGGTGAGAGCAGCCTGGCCGGCTTTGCCTCAGTCCCACACCTGGCATTTGGTGATGCTGCCCTCCACGCGCTCCTGCAAGTTCAAGGTGAGCAAAGGCAAAGAAAGCTTCTGCGTGGAGATGTTCTTTGGGGTGCAGCAAGGCGACTCAGACATCTTTGTGAGCAGCCAGACCACAGACGCCGTCACCCAAAGCACAACGTGGCCTGAGAATTACGCCGTGGCAGAGATGAAGTTCTTCAGGCACATCGCCACGCAGGCCCCCCGTGACAGCGTGCACCTCAAATGCCTGCAGCTATTAACCCATATTCTGCTGGGCTTTGGCTTTTCCACCTATACCATGAAGACTGTTGTGATGCACCAGCTGAACACCATACCCCTGTCACTGTGGCGCAGGAGGTATTTTTTGCAGCGCCTGGGGGATATCATGACGTACCTGCACTGCTGCCTGCATGAGAAATGCCTTGACCATTTTGTCATAGGCAGCAATAGATTTCCTCAGGAGATCAGTTTGCCCCCGGACATTGAATCAGTTGAGCCACTCAACCTCTTCCATCACCTGGTGCAGAATCCCTCCGCCCACTCCCAGGCGATGAGTGAATTTGAGGATCTGCAAAATCGGCTCGCAAGAGTGTCCCACCCTGACCATTGAAAGAGGCGCTCATGCCCAGAGCTGTGCTTGTGGGGCTCGCGGGTGGTGGCAGAGAACAACCTCATAGCGCAGGGAAATAAAGTGGAGAATGTGAGACACAGAGAGGGAAGGGAAAACCCTGCGCAGCAGCATCCTGCCATCAGCAGCAGCGTTGTCATCGACAGTCTCCCCAGCACTGTATCCCCTGATGACTATGGTGTGGAGGCCCAGAGAGGCTGACTTCATTTGCAGTGTGGATTGTGGTGATGCATTCTCCCTGCCCCTGGGTGCACTAAGATCTGAGAAATGCTTGTTAGGCCTTGGCTTTGACTAACTGCACTTGGACTGAGCCTCTCTTGAACATATCAGAAACATTGTCTGTTGCCAGGAGCGAACAGGTGTCTAACTAGCATCATAATGAACATAAGGAACAGCTTTGGAAACTTGTTTTTCTTGCCTAAGAACCCAAGTGAAATAATATTTTTGTTGCTGAGCCTTCAAAGAAAGTTACGGACTTGAATGATGGAAAATTATTATGACTAAAGCCCCCTCTGTTGTGACCCTATAAACAGCAGTCCAAAGTGAGACCTTTGAGCTCTTGATTTCCAGACGATAAGGAACTAATGTGTGTGTCCCAAACGCCAGTAATTGGATGGCAGTGGAGCCAACCAAGGACTGTTGATAATAACAGACAAGAATTGCTGGTAGTAACCAAGGACTGTTGGTGTTAACACGCCATGAGAAAGACCAAGATTTGTCTGAAGAAGGGGGACCAGGAGAAGACAGGGCAGCACTTTTCTGTGATGAAGAACCACAACACAGTACAGTGTAAGCACAGGAATGAGGCCAGGAAGCAGGCATGGACTATAGAGTGGGATTAAGACCACCAAAGACCCCCAAAGTCCTCCAACCCATTTCCAGGAAGTCCTGAAAGGAAAGACTGGGCATGATAATTAATTTACATAGAAAGTGAGAAACCTGTCTTTGAGACAGAGAAACCTGTTGATAAGATGGTAACCCCCAAGCCTGGGAAGCACCCTCAGGACCCTGGGCATCTGATCAACCAGACCGACACAGCTGGATTGACACTGAACCCAGGATTGTCACCTGGATCAACACTGCAGCCAGGATCGACATCCTATAAGCTGCATCAACACTGATCTCTTTTTCTCTCTCTTGTTCCTTTGCCTTTTTCTTTCTCTCTCTCTTCCTTTTGTTTATCTCTCTTTAATTCCTCTCTTCCCTTTAGCCCTACCTCTTTATCCAAAACCCACTGCCATGGGCTTATATAGTAGGTCAGAGACGAACATACCCATTTCCACGTGTTATGGTTTGAGCCTGGC